>JANHFL010004383.1:52287-71159 GCA_032468155.1 Oxyrhabdium leporinum
CCCCCCCCCCCCCAAGAAAGTCCAGTTGCCTTTGAAAAGTTGCCTTTGGGATAAATGTTTGTTAAGCAAGGACTATTCTGTACATGAAAGGGAACTGCACTCCTCACTATAGAATACTATTGAAATTCTCTCACTCTTTAAGAGGGATGATGAAATCCCTTTTCACTGAATTTAATGAAGAACAAAACAATGCTAGAGAACTAGGGGCTGGGCTGAGCATGTAAACTTCCTTTGATTTAAATGGGAGAGTTGAGCATGTAGAATCTCAAAGTCCAACTCAAGTTGCAAAGGAGAAAAGCTACAAACCACTTTGGTGTCCCAGTGCTACTGCCACCACTATTTCACTACTGTGTCTTAGTCCGATTATGAAGATACAGGATAGAGATCTCAATAATAGCAAACATATCTAATCTTGCATTGCGTGCAAGTAGTCCCTGGAAAACATTATGATTTCAAGACTGAAACTACTTGGAACAGGACTTACTTCTGTCTACTGCCCAGCATACCATGGATGCAGGTTTGGGCTGCTGGGGTTCTGGGAGTTCAGGCAGACCCTCAGCGAAGATTCTGCGGGGTTCGGCGAACCCTCAAATCCCACTCCTGGCTGGCCCCTCCCTTCCCACCCCTCCCAGGAGTCTCCACATGGCCCATTGTGGATGCAGGTAAGTGCAGGGCGCACTCAGGGAGGAAGAAAAACAAGCCTCCCCAAAGTTCAGGAAGGCTGGCAATTAGCCTGTTTCCAGCCTCTGGAGAACCTCTGAAGCCTGGGAAGGCTGTCTTCACCCTCCCGGAGGCTCAAGGAAAGCTTCTGGACCTCGGGGAAGGTGAAAACGCCCCCCCCTCTGTGGTGCAGGAGGCTGACTAGGCCATGCCCACTCAGCAACTGGGCAGCGAACCCATTGCTGAACTTTTTTTCACTTTTAATTAGGTTCAGAATTAAGCTAAATGCTTTCCCAATTAGGATGGGAACATGTTGGCTCTGGAATAAGTCAATATGAGCCTACTTCACTATCTCTTGACTTGAGTAATTTTGCCTAAGGCACAGATCTGGTTGATTATGACTTCAACATGTGATTCTGATAATGCAAATTGATATAAGAAGAAGCCTGCTAGTGGCTCATGTCTGAAAAACATTACATTGAGCATCAACAGATAGCATGCTTGCCCTTCATGCCAAAGCAATCCTTAGAATGTTATGAGACAGGATTAACTGATTCCACAATCAGTTAATCATTTTCATAGCATATTGCTACTGTAAATAATAACAGCCCAGCTTACCTGATGATAGAGCTGGTATGGCTATCACAAATCTACAAATTCATCTCTGTTCCACTGTTTAATATTTCATGCGGGCAATTTCAGACTACTGATTAGATCTCTCAATAATTAATGCAGTGTTATTCTGGATGATTAAGGCTATTTCTTTTAATGGGAATCTCAAATCACTCCTAACACCTTGGTATAAATTCTTTATGATACCCAGCCATGCATGCTTTTCAGCAAATATACTATGAAAAGTTTTGTAATTGCAACCCAACCAGCCCTATCATAACAACAAAGAACATGGCTATGTTCTAAACACAGAATATGTATTTTATAATTTTAACAATAAGGCATTACATATTTTTATTTACTTATTTATTTGATTTATCAAATTTAGAAACCACCCATGTTCTTCACAAAGAGTGGGTTGCTTTGTGTCATTACTTTAATTAATATAACCCTCTTTAGCCAAGATAGGTGAGAATCAAATGACAATATTTGGAATGGGAAAGCTCCAATGAAATATTTAAATAGAATTTGAACTGACAATAACAAAAAGACTTCAGAGAGGATTAAAAGCAGTGTCACATTAATAATATCTGGGAACAGAGACTAAGCTCATGCCTACCAAAACTTCTCAAGTCAGAGTATACTCAGTATGATAAGTTCATATTGGCTTATCTTACTTTTTAATATATTTTAATTTTTAATGTTTTAAAAATATTTTTATAATAATTATATTTATATAATTGCTGTTCTTGCTTGATTGATGCCCAGAATCATTTCTTGTGAGATGGGCGGTTATACAAATTTGATAAATAAATAAATGAATAAATAAACATATACCCTTTTAGATCTATTGCAAAATTAGATGTTGGATAAATATTTAAAAAAATCATTCAGCTTTTTAAGAGAAGGCTCATGCATAATATAAACAGTTCTTGCATCTTTGTTACATTTTATTTCATTTTATTATCTCTGTATGGAAAAATGTAATAAAGGTCATAGAATCATATGAATGTTGGGTTGGAAGAAACCTTGGAGGTCTTCTAGTCCAACATCCTGCCCAAGGCAGGATTCCTCATACTACCTTGCACAAATGGTTGTCTGATCTTTTCTTGAAATCTTCCCATGCTGGAGTACCCACAATTCTGGGACATAAGCTGTTGCAGTGCTTAATTGTTCCACAGTCAAGAAATTCCTTCCTATTTTCAACTTAGATCACCCTCTGAGGAGCTTCCACCGATTGCTTTTTGTCCTGCCTTCAGGTGCTATGGAGAATAAATCAATGCCCTCTTCCTCATAGCTGCCCTTCAAGCATTGAAAGGCTGCCATCATGTTTTCTTTCAGTCTTCTCTTCATTAAGCTAAACATGCATAGTTCCTTTAGCCATTCTTCATTGGATTTAGTCTTTAGACTGCTTATTATCTTTGTTGTTCTTCTCTGCACTCTTTGTAAGGCCTCAGGTTTTTTGGGGGGATGGTGATGACCAGAACTAGACACAGTATTACAAACCGTCAACAGTACAGTATAGACGGGTGGGCTGCTGCATGGATGCAGAGGTTCTTGTGAACCTCTTGCTCTGAACTCTGGCTGGGCCTGCCCACCTGCCCTTACCCTAAGCTATCGCTAAATAACTTACTTTCATCTGCCCCAGCTGCTCAGGTGAGCTCTGTGCCGCCCCTGCTGCACTCACCAGATCTGCTTTTTTTCATCAGCTGCCAGCCTCTAGCTTCGCACGAGCACCAGCGAATGCGCACACACGACTAGTGAACCTCTTGCTACGGCAAGCCTCTGAGTATAGAGCACTTCTTTCACTTCCCTTGATCTTTATACTATCCCTCTGTTGATGCAGCCTAGAATTGCATTGGCTTTTTGGGCAGCTGCAGCACACTGTTGACTCATACTTAAGCAATTGTCCAACAGGACACCTAGATCTCTCTCACAGGCTAGGCACTGTACCTTTGCATCTGGTTTTTCCTGCCTAAATGCAGGACTTTCCTTTTCTTACCACCAAATTGCATCTTTTTGGATAACAAGAACCGTTATATTCAAATGCTGGACCTCTATGAAAGTTGAGCCACTATAACTTTCTTTGCATACATTTCCTCACACTGTAACTAGTTTGTTTTTCCTAGAAATGTCATCTAAACAAACCCACAAAATGATAGTCCCAGAAATATTCACAATCATGTATATCGTTGAATGAGGACAAGTGAAGACCATATTGAAGGAATGTATTTCCGAACGAAAAGAAGTGAGGAAAATATGAATGAACAAAGATTGCTACTCTACTTAGTGCAAAATATTTTTTATATTCACGAGAAGACTATAACAAGCTCTCTATTTTATAGGTAGCCCTCGATTTACAGCGGTTGCTTTAGTGACCATTCAAAATTACAACATCCCTGAAAAAAGTGACTTATGACTGTTTTTCACACTTACAACTGTTGCAGCATCCCCCGGGGTCACGCGATCAAAATTTGGATGCTTGGCAACTGGTTCATATTTATCATGGTTGCAGTGTGCTGGGATCATGTGATCACTTTTTGCTAATTTCTCAAAAGCAAAGTCAATGGGGAAGCCAGATTCACTTTGCAACCTTGTTATTAACTTAATCACTGCAGAGATTCACTTAATAACTGTGGCAAGAAAGGCAATATTTACTTAACCATTGTCCCACTTAGCAACATAAATTTTGGGTTCAGTTGTGGTTTTAAGTCGAGGACTACCTGGAATTCCAAAGATGAAACTGAAAATAAAACAAAAACAGCCCAGCCTATTGTGTGAACATGATCAAGGTTTGAATTAAAAATGTGTTCAAATTCAGAGCAATTCAGATTCATGAGAAAGAACACCCATAGCTGTAACTATTTCATAAATGTGCATGGACAGTTGGCATTATCAGAAATGGAATTAACAAATAACTATAAATGTGAAAGATTTATTGGGTGCAATTGGTTATATGTATGTGTTGTAAAAAGTTAACACAGATTGTAAAAGAACTTTTCAAAGTTACTGCTCCCCTTGGGTAACTGTAATTTATTCAAGGACATTGATATGGATTTTTACATAGCCATTAAATGACCAGTTTTGAAATGTAGTAGTACTCTAAGCACTGTTGCCTTCCTTTAGACACAAAACAACCTTGAAAATGGAGCCTTTTAAACAAAATTAATCACTTGTGTCCCAAATGTTATTTCCCTGAATGGGGATACTTCCATTACTATAGGAATTTATACTTTTTATAAAATATATTGATCAATTATCCCTTCCAATTAACAAAAAGGAAGGAAGGAAGGAAGACACTTAGACTTAGCAATGCACTTAGACTTATATACCACTTCACAGTGCTTTATAGCCCTTTCTAAGCAGTTTACAGAATCAGCATATTGCCCCCCACAATCTGGGTCCTCATTTTGCTGACCTCAGAATGACGGAAGGCTGAGACAACGTTGAGTCAAGTGAGATTCGAACTGCCAAATTGCAAGCAGCTGGCAGTCAGCAGAAGTAGCCTGCAGTACTGCATTCTAACCACTTCACCACCATGGCTCCTATAATTGTAACAAAAGGAAGAATGTCATATACAATAATGCAAAGTAAGTTTTTTAATTGATTATGTGCTAATCAAATCTTAAGGCTGATTTAGAGTTGCCCGAAACTACCTGTAGCTGTCGCCCCATACCTATGCTGCAAAGAGATTGATGAGTAAGTGTAGGTAACAGATGGGCCGACGCACACACCTCCCAAATCACAACTGCATATTGTACAGAGGTGCATGTCCTTCATGCTGAGTGGTTGATCCGAGTTCCTGTTCTGTGCTTTATTGTTTGAGGGCCTTCTAGCTGGAAAGTTATATTTACAGAAATATAAACTGAGCACCTGTGCAATTGTCCCTGAAAAACAGATGCATTGCATTCCCTGGTGTACAGTGCTGGAGAAATCTGTTCAACCCTTCACTGACCATACAGATTTCCTTCATGATAATCTGCCGCAAACCTAGTTTTTAGGTGTGCAATCAGTGATGTAGTCTTTTAGATAAGGCAAGAAGGCAAGACGGCAGAATGTGGTGACTAACTCTATATGTGTTGTGCACAGTAGTCAATAAGTTTATAGAAATGGCAAGCTAAAATTGCATATTTTTTGTAGGTATTTGCAGAAATTGTGAATACAAACATAAGCTGTGGGGTGGGGGAAAGATATTTTTGTTGTTGCTATAGCACACTAGTGCTCCCAGGTAGTGGAAGGCTGCATGTTAGAACATATTGAGGACTATATAGGCTGAAAACTCACCTAAACCTCCATTCAAGGTCTGGACTGATTTCCTACCACATCCTTATTGTAAATAAAATCTGTAGGATTAAATCTTAAAAGACACTTGATCTGACTGATTAGTTTGAATGTCCATCTTTGACATTTACTCCAGGATCCCAGAAAGTTTCACGTTGAATGAAATTGGTTTGTCTTTATGTAGCTGTTTCTCTACAGTGGAATCTCCCCGCCCCCCAAAATCCAGGAAAGTATTCTCAGAGATTTGAGGTTGCTGAAAGATTTTGGTAACTAAGTCTGAAAAGTTAGTAAAGTGTATTAAAAAACAACAACAACTGCCAGCCATTTCTAATTCCTCTCTGTTGGGATTCTTTAATAGATAGCGTGAATTTGTTTCTGGAACTGCAAACTCAGGAAAGTATTTACCCATGTGCCAAATTGCTGGGTATATGTGCGTACACCTATTTTAAAAGAAGAAAAGGAAACTGTGGCAAAGGAGTTTTGAAATGCAGTACCTAGACCTGGCATTCCTAAGTATTTATGATGTTAATGCTACTATAAATCACCATAATTGTAGCAGCACATCTACTTCAAAAACACAATAAAGTGGATCTGACTGCCTGTTTTATATCTCAGATTTGATGGTACAGAAGCTGTAAACTATTTTAGACCTCACAGCATATTATTTCGGCTATAGACTGAAATTTATCAAGCTTTATTCGGAAACAAGCTCCCTATAAACATAATTCAAATATTACTTTTTGTCTTTAGGAATTGGGTAGATCAATTCTGTCTTGTCTATCTTTGCTGTGCTGGAAATCTAGAAATGCTGAAACTCTCTTTTCTGTAAACATTCACTGAGAGAACTCATCCTTCTTTTTATTTGCTACTTTCTGCATGTTCCAGGGACAAGTCCAGATGCAGGAGGAAAGAAATAGAACCAAGTTCCTGTCATAAAAGCATTCCAAAAGAATAAAATACAATAAAAGGTGTCTGAGATGTGTTCAAGTGGAAATAAGAATTGGTTTATAACTCTGGTGTGATGGAATGTGTACCTGCAGCAGCATTGGGGGAGGAATTTGGCAACTCAGAGCTTTCCCAGAAAGAGATTTAGATCAAGAGACTATGCAGTCTTGAGCTGGTTGGAGGAGAGAGGGGAGAGTTTCCGATACCTAGAATCTCTCAGGATACATTTAATAACTTAGAAAGTTACAGCCTTACTTTGACAAGATTATGTCTATTAGGTGTAAAGCAGGGGTGTGAAACTCACATCATCACGGTGGTGTCACATCATGTATTGGGACTTTTCCCCCCTTTGCTAAACCGGGTGTGGGCATGGCCAATGCATGACGCATCCAGCCCACGGGCTGGGAGTTTGACAGCCATGTTGTAAAGGATTGTATAGGTAGTCCTTGACTTACAACAGTTTGTTTAGTGACTGTTCAAAGTTATAACAGCACTGAAAAAAGTGTCTTATAGCCACAAAAAGGTTTTCATAGTTATGACTTTTGCAGCACTCCCATAAACATATGATCAAAATTCAGATGCTTGGCAACTGGTTTGAATTTATGACTGTTGCAGTGTCCCAGGGTCATGTGATCCCCTTTTGTGACCTTCTGATGAGCAAAGTCAATGAGGAATTCAGATTCACTTAATAACTGAGTTACTAACTTATCAACTGCAATGATTCACTTAACAACTATGGCAAGGTCGTGAAATGGGGCAAACTCACTTAACAAATTTCACTTAACAACATAAATTTTGGGCTCAATTGTGGTTGTAAACTGAGGGCTACCTGTACTCAATTGGATCTCACCGTCTCATCTATGAACTTGGGCCTCGTATATGGTTTCTTATTGTTCAAGTTGCCATTTTTGTACGGTTCTCCTTAATCTTTCTTTTTTCTTTTTTAATTTTCTTTATGTATTTTCTCTTTATATACAATAAGTGCTTAGTGAACAGTGTACTGTCTGAGTCAGTTTGTTTATATAACAATATTAAACACCTAGTTTCTACCTCTGTTATCCAACTATTGATAAAACAAGTCTCAAGTTTGAAAATATTCTGTGTCTTCTTTTTCTTTCATCCTCAGTGTTAGTCTATCTATTTCTGCACAGTCTAATGGTTTTTTTTTAATTATTTCTCCTTCTGTGGGTGTTTCCTCGTTTTTCCAGTTCTCCTTAATCTTTCTGTGGTAGGCAAGAAATCTGTTAAAAAACATGTCAGCAGTAATACAATAGAGGATGGCAGTTTGAGAAAAACGTGCATGAACTAAGGGATTTAGGATTCAGACTTCCCAGGCAATGGCTCCCTTGCACATACAGGTGATCCTCTACTTACAAACATTCATTTAATGACTGTTTGTCATTCATTTGACTGAAGTTACAACACCACTGGAAAAAAAGTCATTTATGACATGTCCTTCCCTTTATGACCATTTGCAGCATCCTCATGGTCATGTGATCAAAATTCAAGTGCCTGTCCATCAGCATGTATTTGTAATTTATACAGAATCCCAGGGTCACATGATCACCATTTGCGACCTTCCCTGACTTCCAACAAGCACAGTCAGTGGGGAAAGCTGGATTTGCTTAATAACTATATGATTCACTTAGTAACTTCATGATTCACTTTACAACTCTGGCCAAAAAAAGTTGTAAAATTGGCACGATTCATTTAACAACCGTGTCGCTTAACCACACTTAGAGTATTGCGTCCAGTTTTGGTCACCAAGATGTAAAAAAGTTGTTGAGACTCTAGAAAGAGTGCAGAGAAGAAAAACAAAGATGATTAGGGGCCTGGAGGATAAAACATATGAAGAATAGTTGCAGGAATTAGGTATATCTGATCTAGTAAAAAAAAATGGAGTAGAAGTGACATGTTAGCAGTGTTTCAATGTTTGAGGAGCTGCAACAAGGGAGAGGCCATCAACTTATTCCCCAAAGTGCCTTAGGGCAAGACAAGAAGTAACAGATAGAAACTCACCAAAGAGAGATCCAACCTAAACCAAGGATAAAGTTCTCAACAATTAATCAGTGGAATGTCTTGCCTCGAGAAGTTGTGAGCGCTCCATCAATGGAGGCTTTTAAAAAGAGACTGGATAGCCACTTGTTAGAATGTCATAGAGCGTCATGCTTGAGCAGGGGGTTGGACCTCCAAGGTCCCTTCCAATTCTGTTATTCTGATGCCAGTTATGGCTGCACATCAAGGACTACCTCTATCATAATCTCAGTTGACCTAGGTCAGTAAGTGAGGCTCATCAGGAATGGAGACAAATGAATTTAAATTCCAATAATTATTAGGCATTCAAAACATTATGTGAATGAAAGTGCAATCATAGCTATCACATATGCATATTTATGATGAAAACAGTGAGTACCATATGGGAAAACTAGGAAAGAACTTCCCTGACTACTAATGATTAGTAGTGCAGTTGTATGCCATTTTTGCATGTAAGCAGTAACATGGGCTTAGCAAACTAGTACATTAATAACTGCTAAGATAAGCACCTAGATAGGCTTAGCATATGGTAATATATGTTAATCAATTGCATATCTGCAGTTTTATTCCTTCTTGTATCTCCCTTGGGTTCCTCCTGAATGTAAAATATGATCCCTAATCCCATCTCTGCACTAAACAAAAATTCCACCGCAAAATGGTGCATTAGGCAGATTTGCAAGGGAAAAAGTCTTTATGATGGTAAAAAATAATAATAATTAGTGACTGTCTGTTCCTAGAACTATTTAGAGACATACAAACCTAGAAAACTGATGGCAAGCTATCGAGTTTGCCCTTTAAGGGTTTTAATTTTTTTTATTTTTTTTATTTTTATTTTTGTCAGATGGTGGACAGATGTTTATCCCAAGCATGTTTAAACGCTAATACTGTTGATTGACCTACTACCTCTGCTGGAAGTTGGCTCCAAGCTTCTACTACTCTTTCTGTGAAATAATATTTTTCTAACATTACTTTTGAAATTTCCTTCTTTGATGGAGTAATAGTTACTGGTCTTCATTGCTGTACTGATGATTCAGACAGTGGGTATATTACCACAGATGTAGCCAGAATAAATTAAGACATTGTCACTAACCTAAGAAGGAAGGATAAACTCTTGACGTCTATTGAAAGAAAGGTGCAGGAAGGAAAATCCAGACACTAAATACAGTTAAAACATATGAATAGCAGCCACAAAGGTGAGCAATTGATTCCATATAGTTAAAATCCTGAAGTATTCATAGACTTAAAAATTTTTTTTACTATAACTTAATTATAAAATGGGATATTTGGAAAAGTGTTCATTTGCTTTTCTACCTATAACTTTTGCTGTATTTCACAGCAGCCACTATTTTTTTTTTTAGATTTCATGATGGTACAGAGAGCATGGTACAGATAAGTGCCATATGTCAACACTGTACTTGGATTGGACACTGTACTAAGCCCTGGTTTGTTGAACCAGGCATAATAGTCTGGTTCAACAAAATACTAAATCATAAATCATGGATACTTAAGCCACAGCTCATTCCTACTTTCACACTAAATTAAATCCAAGTAATTCAACCATTATCATGCTATTTTTTTCTCACATGCATGTTCTTGCATGCACATATTATTGCAAGGCATTTTCTTGAAAAAAGGGAAACACTTTGGTCCGCATTTTCTCAAATGTCCATGATTTTATATACATTTTTGACAGCAGAAGAGGATTACAAAATTGAGAAAATGTGAAGATTAAGGTATGAAAGTGTTTGAGATCATATGTTGATTCTGGAAATGCAAATCGGCATTAAAATAAATTAACTATATATTGGAATGTTAACCTACTTTTTGAAGAAGTAGCCTACTCCCAATCCTGGCTCCTCGGAAAGGATTTCTCATGGGGTTTTCTAAGAGAAAAATAATTTTCATGACTGAATTGGCATGATTTATTAAAATGAATTTCATTGTGGTTCCAGGGACTCAGTTGACTGAAGACCTGGTGTTGACTTACAAAGGAATTGATTAAAGACATACATTATGGATGGACAACTACAACAAAATACTAAAATTGTTATATAAAATCACACACACATAGACAACATACAGCAAATACGACTATATAAGAAGAGCGGACAGCCATGGGGCTTATTATCACCCTGAAGCACCTCCTTCACCTTTTAAATTGTAATTATTTTATTCTTATCTTTAACTGCTTTTTATTATAGTATTTTTATATATTTGTACACTGCCTAGAGTTGTTCTGCAAGCGAGGTGGACAATTTCTAGCAATAGCAATAGCTCGTAGACTTATATACTACTTCATAGTGCTTTACAGTACTCTCTAAGTAGTTTACAGAGTCAGCCTCTTGCCCCCAACAATCTGGGTCCTCATTTTACCGACCTCGGAAGGATGGAAGGCTGAGTCAACCTTGAGACAGACAGGATTGAACTTCTGGCAGTCCGCAGAATTAGCCTGCAATACTGCATTCTAACCACTGTGCTACCACTGCTCCTAAAGATGATATATCAATCAATCAGTAAAATAAGTATATGTGCATAATCTTGTTGCCATGTTGCAAGGCACTTTATTTTTTTTTGTTATTGCTAGCTTTTTTTTCTTTGTTTTGTTAACTAAAGTCAGCCAAAAAAAAAAGGGGGGCGGAGAATTCCATTATGGCATGCCCAAAATGCCCTTTACCATATACAAATATTCATTGCTTTGCAAAATCTGCATGGGCAAGCATGTGTATGTTTACAAAATTGCATACAGAATCCAATTTTATGTACCTCTTATGTATTTTTCTTAGCATATCACTCTAGTTTGATGTGCTTGCAGAGCTCTTGGCTGGACATCAAACCAAATCACCGTGTGGTTTGTTTTCCACTTGCTCCTGATGTTGAGAATTATATTTCTTCCTTCTACTCTTACCCCATTGTGAGAACTGGTGTAGCAACAACCACACGATGAATATCATCCTGTTCCATACCCTTGCCAGTTCTTAGGTCCAAAATATTTGGGGCTCAGCTCTAGTTGATAGGTAGCAAGTAGCCTGAACCATCCTCATTCAATATGCTTCTTGTTAAGCAGCTTGGAACAAAGCAAGCAGTTCCTCATTACAGAACGAGCCATTCCAGGAAATGGAAGGTAAACATTTTTATATCCTCAGCAGAAAGGGCATTGTCTTTTAAAATTGATAATTATACTGGTTGGAACTACTAAGCATTGGTTTTGTTACTCATTGTGCTTTCTGTCTGAATTTGCATCAACTGTTTTTGCTGAATTTCCTGAAAGATCAAAAGCAAACTGTGTCTTATTCCAGAGCAGAATAAGCAACCACAGTGTTTATTACCACATACATCAGATTTTGAATTAGCAATTTTGCTAGGTTACATCTTTTAATTTTAACATGCCTGACATATGGCAGTAATTTTGAAAGCACCAGAGCATTGGAAATTTAAGTATGTGAGGATTATAAAGCAGAAAAGGAATGCTTTGTTACTTTTGTTTAGCTTTCTATTTGAAAATAACAGCTATTATTATGATGGTCGGTACACAAGTTGAGAATCTTCAGAAGATAAGTTGCCTTCATCCAGAGAAGAATATTAGAACGAAGAACTTCAGGCCATAACAACTGCATGATGACTATATTTTCTGCTAATGATTTCCATGGATTTAGTCAAAATTATAATAAATTTCACCAACTCCATAGCTTCAGGATTTATTTGTTGATGGATTTATACTGCTTTATACCACCAGATTCAATGGCAATGTGTCTTGAGTTTATGGCATAGAATATAAACATCAAAGCTATGAAAAAGACAACCAACTATAAAAGCATTAAGTATAATGGTAAATGTTCACTCCACAGAGTTTCTCTGGAGAACCTTTGTTTCTATAAGGCCACAAGGGAGGGTGTCAATCTGATCGGAAGGCATTCTACAACATGGGGACTGCAACAGAAAAAAAAATGCTCATAGGCAGTGGTTGCTACTGAGTGTGCAACAACTGGTTTCATCATCTCTGTTGCTGCTGCCGAGCTGTGTTGCTGGCTGCTGAACAGCTCTTCTGTGTGCTGGTCAATAAGGCTCAGCTTTGCTCTGAACTAGCTTGCAAAATTCCAGAAAATTTAGCAATCAGCTCCTGTGAGCCAGTATGAACCAATCCACCACACCACTGCCTGAAAGACCTACCTCACATTATGTGGGAGACCCCAAGGTGCTTTTTCAGGAGGCAACTGGACTTTCTTGTTTTTTCTTTGAAGACATTTCACTTCTCATCTAAGAAGCTTCTTCAGCTCTGACAGAATAGTGGGGAATGGAAGGATTTATATTCCTTGCAGACAGCTGGACATTTGCATCCTTTTTCACTGGATGTATTCAAGGTTAGATTAGTCAACCATCTGTTGGTCAACCATCTGTTTAATCTGGATTTCTGAACCGAGCAGGCACTTGGTACATTTATCTAAATATATGATTATAAGTGAGATGCATTACTATTCTAAGTTGTGCGAAAAAGACATTACTTTTGTATTTATAACTTGCTCAATCAGAGAGTTAATTTCTCTATACTTCCCTCCAAATGTTTCTGTTGCAAAAGAAAAGAAAGTATTGAGACAAGGTATTTTTTTAGTTCTGATCCCTCTCATAGTTTGTCTTCCATGAAAAGTTGAAGTTTCCAAGAAAACTTGCCTGGCATCTACTTCATAATCTGAAGAGGACAGGCAAGTTTATTCCCCCAAAATTACAGATGGATTTAGAAAACTGAATATTCAAAATGCTTTTCTCAAAGTTTGCATTCAGCCTATTAAAATGTTTAAGGTTTTTTTAGTTGCAGATTTGTACTGTGTTATATTGATTTCGGAGGAATATGTACATTTCTTAAACAAATAAAATAACATGTAAAGACTCTTCTATTTGACAGTGAGTTTGAAATTAATTCTCAGACCTTCCTAATGAACCATAGGAATGTGAACTTGCATATATTCCCAGAATTCAGGCCATTCTGAAAAAATATATATGTTTCCTATCAGTTCTTGTTCAATTTAAAAAAAAGAGTTTGCTTTTGAAATTTATTTCAATGGAGAAAAGATTGACAGTGAAAATTTCATGAAAGGGCTATCATGTTCTTGCATTTATATTGTTACAAGATGGCCAACAGACCACCTTGTAACAATATAAGTCTGCTATAGTTCATTATGCTGCAGTTTCCCCAGTGGACTGCAGCTTCAAAGGCTTCAGATAATTCCAAGGGAGGCACACAATTATATTGGAATGGAAGGCCTGCCGTGTGGCTGTTTTCTGGCTGGGAAGTGTACTCAACCAGGGCAGTTCCCGAGTGGTGGAAAGATGAGAAATGTGACATAACAAGATGTGCAGAAGCAGCTTCTGCCACTTCCAAAAGTATAGGAAGCTCAGGAACATTTGACAAAGAAATTGATAAACAGTTCAAGAATAATTTCTTCTGCGGTAAAAGAAACATCTGAGATTTTCTGTTACTTTCCACTAGTTTCTAATGGTTGAAACTGATTGATATTGATTGATTCATTGCCATCCAATTGATAACAACTCTTAGCAACCTTATAAATTTCCCCAAGATATTTGTTCTCTGCTTGGTCTTTTAGGTCCCTCAATGGTTCATTTACTACTACAAAAATTGAGTCTGTCTATCTTACTTCTAGTCATTCCCTTTTTCTCTCAAATGGACTTCTCAAAGGAACTAGGGGATTGCATAATGTGTCCAAAATATGATAGCCTGACCCTAGTCATTTGTACTTCAAGTAAAGATGCTGAATTGATTGTTATCCTCAAATTGTTATCCTCAAATGTCTTAAATAACACCACAGTTCAAAAGCATTAATGTTCTTTATATTCAGCTTCTTCAAAGTCCAACATTTGCATCCACCAGGTGCCATGAAGAAAAAAAATTGAACAATTCTAATCTTTATGTCATTGCAGGTTTTTATGGCCAGTGTCAATCTAATGGTGATGAGTTTCTGAGTTAATACTGTAATTAGCTGTGTTCTAATTCTTTGGTATACTGAAGTTTTACCAACAACCGGTGAAAATACATATATACATAAATGTGGTTGACATTTTCAGAGGTGAAAGTGATCTCTCTATAGTACATATCTTGGCATTATAATTCTAATCTTCGTAAGTATAAATATATCTTAGCATCTGAATATTCTTTGTAAGGCTTCGTTGTTACTCCATCAAGTGCTAATCTGTGGTGTATTTCTTGATTACTGGATCATGCATTTTAACAATCAATCACAAAAGGCAGAATGCTATCTTGAAAATTAGAGTTAATATACAGCATCACTCTATTTGTGAATAAACTCCTCTCAGCTTAGTGGTGGCAAATTCTAGGCAGCTTGGAGAGCTCACACTTTATATATATATATTTTAATAGTATGAAAAACACAAATGCAAAATTTGGAAAGAAGCATCACTTATAATGATGACAGAGGACTTTCCCCTATTTTTAAAAATTATTATTATTTACTGGGGAGAGGATGTGAGTGGAGTTTGTGGATAAAGCCAGCACTACAATTTTTGTGTGTTTCTTACCTCAGAATGTTGGAAACAGCACCAATTACTTCTTGGCAATTATACTGAAAAAAAGGCTCAAAGAAGCACACATCAAAATGAAAGAGAGTTGGGGTGCGTATAATTTGAGTATAACTCCCTATCATCCAACATAGCAAGATGGTCAGGTTTGGCCTTATAATTGATGGGAAGTTAAAAGATCCTTTGGTGAACATCACTATGATGCTTGCCATACTTCTTTGGGTGAGAGGGAGGGAGAATCAGACTATATTTCAATTCCCCTCCCCAACCCAGCCCTGGACTGTTGCTGTCTGATAGCCTCATGGGAAATGCCATCTTTGTTGCACCTGGAGCCGAGGTAAGAAGGAGGACCATTCTAGTTTTCATGAATGGCTGATTCCACCTTGAGCAGGAAAGAAATGCAAAGTCATAACTGCACAGACTGTTTGTGCGAATCAGTTCTAAGGTACACATACAAATAATATATTTCCAACCAGTAACAAGAGCGCACCAGCTACAGAACACTGTTGTGTGTCTTTACTATAAACAAATAGTTCATAAATCATTCCTGCTCCAAGTTTAAAGAATAAAAAACACCACCCTCTGTAAAAAGCTTGACTTGCCAGCCTTTAATTGACAGAATCCATTAGTAATGTTTTCCAGCCGCTTCTCGTTCAGCACTCAACCCTCTTTTTAAAAGTCCTGTCATGTTAAAAATTGACATCTGTTGACTTTGGCCTGCAAGAGCCCTAGTGCTGGTTGTAGGTAGGAACTTTGGGTGTTTAGTCTGGCTTGCATTTTATTTTTCCCTTTCATCAAATTAGTTCAGCTGTAGGTATTTTTAAAAGAGAGACAGAAGAGAAAAGAAAAACTGCTTTACAATCCAAGACTCTGGTTTAGAGTTGCATGGTCCATCCCCTCCCACACCATTTCCTCCTCCCAAGCTCAAGCAAAAATAACTGACAAATGTGGCATCATCTACATCAAACACATGGATGGGAAACTGGAAGAAAGAGAAGTAGAAATTTAAAAGGACTTCATGTAAACAGCAGCTCTTTGCAAACATCATCATCATCATCATCATCATACAGGGAGCCCTTGAGCTGCAACCATTTGCTTAGTGATGGTTCGAAGTTACGACATTGAAAAAAGTGACTTGTGATCATTTTTTAAAATTATGGCCCTTGCAGCAGCTCTGTGATCATGGGGTCAAAATTCAGACACTTGGCAACTGGCATGCCGTGTCCCAGAGTCACGTGACCTTCTGATGAGCAAAGTCAATGGGGAAGCCGGATTGACTTAATAATCAACAACTGCTGTTAATAATAATTAACAACTGCTGTATTTCACTTAACCACTGTGGCAAGTAAGGTGATGAAATGGGGAAAACTCACTTAACAAGGTTGTTGCCTAGCAATGGAAATGTTGGACTCGGTTGTGGTCATACGTCGAGGATTACCTGTAATTTGCCTAGGTACAATTTTACTATTTGCTTCTAAAAAAGTTCTTAACTCCAACCCAACTGAAGCACAACATTTCCAAATGCCATGGTGGTTTTAAGAGAGGCAGAATTTAAAACCAGACTCTCCTCTTCCATTTTTTTGCTTTCAGTGAACTTTGTTCATCGTCTTTTGTGTGTCACACTCTGCTCATCCATACAACTCATTCATCAGAAAATCAGAAGTGAGATTCACAAAAGGAGCACTGAATACTCACTCTAGGAGAGAGGAGAACACTATGAATCAGCAGGAGGGGAAGGTCCCTTAGTTTTATAGCACCCAATAATATCATCAGACACAGGGCAGATTTTCCTCCCATAATTTTTTTTTTCAGCAACAAACAGATCTCAGATTTATATTTTCATAGGAATCAGTTAAGACAGATGGAAGGAGAATACAAGTATTGGGGAAAAGGTGTCCCCTTTTCATTTCCTGCCAATTTTAAACTGAGGAAAATGAATCACAGGACTCATAATAGACTGAAATTAGGATACCGAGGCTTAATATTTAAGCACAAGGCAATAAAAGTATGATGATAAAAGCATTTTTAATATGATTTGGTTAATTGGATTACATTATGTAACTGTAAACCTTTTAGGAGATTATTCAATGAGAGTTATACATTTAAGGTCTCATGGGATTCAGAAGGGAAAACTACAGTAAGTCATAAGCTTAACTATCCAAATTAAATTAATATAACCTAAAAGGGCTTAACTTTGGCCACTTCCACTGTCTCCCTTCCCTCATCCCTCCAAAGCAGAGCAGAGTCTTTGTGTCCATCTTTTTTGCTGCTGGCCTGAGATTCTGAGAATAGGCAGCAAACATGTGATGCCATCCTTGCTCCCTCCAGGGACCAATAGGAAAGCATAATTAGTTGATGCTGTTGGTCTTTGATCACCTGCAAAAAGAATCTGAAAATTTGCTATGAAGGAAAGTTTTCCATGTGGAAAGGCACCTTTTCTCCTGCATTTTAGGCCTTTTGCAAGGTTATGATAGTGCAGAAGTGTCAAACTCAATTTCATTGAGGGCTGCATCAGTGCTTTGGTTGACCTTGGCGGGCTGGGTGGGCGTGGCCGACTGGGTAGGCGTGGCCAGCTTGAGGTCACTCACTGGGTGTGGCCGATTGGGTGGGCATGGCCAGCTTGACGCCACTTCCCAAACTGCTGACATGTTTCCTCTTTGCATTGGGTAGACCGAGCCGAAGCCACGCTGGCCCGATGTTTCCTCTTCGCATTAGGTAGACCTGTCTGAAGCACCGTGGGCCGGGCCCTTACATTTTCCAGGACAGCCCTGGGGCTGGATCCAGCCCATGGGCCTTGTGTTTGACACCCCTGTGATAGTGAAATGGTGAATGGCTTTTAGCAGCTAGGAACTTTGGAAGCTGTGACCTAAGTCGTGTGATTGCACAGAACTGGAACTGATAACTGAACCAGCACACAGCCCTTCCTCATATGGAGGTACCCTTTGATCAATGTTCATTCTTGGAAGGCACGGAGGAAAATTATCGTTGTTTTATAATCAGCAATTAAAGATTTGTTATTCATTACAATTCATATCCATTCATCTTTGACAACAGTTAAGCCACTGACTCCCACAATCTTTCTAGTGACTTTAACTGCTTCTAACATCCTATTTTTGCATGGGTTAGTCTTTTCATATATGAATGGGATTTGTATTATTTGTATAATATCAATATCAAACATGGGTAGAATTGTTTTAACCCTTTAGCACTATTCAAAATATACAAATGGATCAATGGGAAAATGAGGTTGAAGGATCACAATTTGTATTATATTCTAGGCCTAAAGAGAATGTTTATAAAATGATGTGCTGTTGGTATTTGTCTACAATGCATAAAGGTATCTTGAATTTACAGTGTGTATGGTTGCCTTTGATTTATAATTAAACAATGTAGAAAGGTACATTAAATTTATGTTGGAAATGTGAACAATATGAAGGGACATTTTATCATGTCTGGTGGATCCCCACAAAATTGGATGCAAATACATAAAGTAGTCCTCACTTGACAATAATTTGTTTAGTGAATGTTTGAAATTACAAGAGCACTGAAAAAAAGTGACTTACAATTGATGATGGCACTTATGACCATCACAGCATCCCTACAGTTATATAATTGGGATTCGGGTGCTTGGCAACCATCGTACCCTTTATGTCTGTGGAGATTCTCAGTCATCCAGGTCATGGTTGTCCAAAAAGTGCTTTTTTTCAAGAGGCAACTGGAGTTTCTCTTTTTTCTTTGAAGAGGTTTCACTTCTCATCTAAGAAGCTTCTTCAGCTCTGTTTCCAGTCAGAGCT
>JANHFL010004384.1:48598-59434 GCA_032468155.1 Oxyrhabdium leporinum
ATAAGTTGTAAACCGCCCCGAGTCTTCGGAATGGGGCGGTATATAAATGTAAAAATAAATAAAATAAAATAAATGTGGTTACTGTATTGAAAAATGCTTAATTATAGCATAGTTCAAAGTTATGGGACCTTTACAAATCTGTATTATATGTTAGGCAGAAATTGTCTCATAATCTTATTGTTACATTTTTTTGTTTGTTCATTTTCTTAGCATGCTTTGGTGATTTTAACAGCTGGGTAATAGGCAGACATTTAAAAGCTACAGAATTACATAAAAAATGGGTTTTGCAGAGCTGAGTGATCCCAATAAAATAAATCCTACATGCAGCATATCTACCTGGAATTAAGTCCCATTGAATTAAATGAGGCTTATTCACAGCAACTGTATAAAGATTACAACCTGTAAAGTTACTTGGTATGAATCAATCGAAAGAACAGAAAAGTACAGTAGATGAAGCATTGAAAATGTAAACTGTTTTCTAGCAATCATTCTAATGCTGCGCTCATTTATATTTTACTTCTTCTGAATAAATAAACAAATCAGATACATGTCTATGGAAGAAATGAATATCAATGAAGAAAAATTATAAGAGGAACAGAAGATGTAATTTTTATCACTGAAAAAAGAAGTACAATTTGGTGAAATCTACCTGCATCTTGTGATCCCATTTAAAACCTTGTTCTGTCAAAAGTTATCTTCAGATCAGAAGCAGTGCAAGATCTTCACGAATGATAAAAGCTGAAGAGAAGTCACCACATGCCCTAGAATTCAGTAACAAAGAAAAACAGTGGAGAGGAAGGAGCTTAACAGCGAACTCATTCTGGCTACTCCTGGATTTCACAATGACATAAAAGGAGAAGCAATAGTGTGATTTTTGTCTTACACACAGTGTTTGGCATTGAGAAGCATTGTCTCAGCAAAACAACTTGAGCGTCATGACCGAATTGCAATTTATCTTGTTTTGTTTTATTTTAGGGGCAGTTTTAGTCTCTGGCATTTGAAGATATACCTTTGTGGTTTTCTATGTCCGGTGCCCAAATAACAACAACATGTGCCTCAAACTGCTAAGCCTTTAGGGCAAGATAAAGCTTTGTCAAGGAAGTAAGTTTGGGGTCCAAATATCTAAAAGGACCCCCTGTACGGGCATCATTCTATTTGTTCAGGAAAATCTTCAGAGGAGTCCTGTGCTGAGTACCATAAATAGAAGAAATTCATTCTGGATTTTAAAAAACAGCGCCTTTGCTATGATGATATTTTGATCTTGGAACATTTGAAGAAGAAATGCTTGGAAAGCACATCTGGGGAAAAACCCAAGAGTTCAGAGAGCCTGAATATGTTTCATTGATTGTCCATGATTATAACCGTAATTTTGTGGGCACTGACCTTATGGGCACATATAGTATAACTATAACTACCTTTATTCTGGCAGGAATTGCAAACCTTTAATAACTGTACAATAACTACAGGAGATTGCCCCCTGGATGAAGCATTAGTAAATCAGAAGCGGAAACTGGCCCTGATTTCTGAATTGCCTTTCTCTGACCCATTCCTGTCTTAAGTTACCTAATCCTTTACTGTATTTAATTGCTTTAAGAAGTGGCTTGCCAGCACCTTCTTTTTAGAGTGAGAGAGAGAATGGCTCATCCCAAAACACCAGGATTTTTTTCTGTTTAAGGCAGGAGTGGAACTTACAATATTGCGGCTTCTATTCAGCATCTTTAACCGTTCTACCAAACTGGCTGTCATATATAAGAACAGAACACATTAATTTTATATATAAAATTAATTTGTGCTGCTATTCTTTATGTACAGCAGCCAGTTTGGTTTTTTATTTTCTGCAACTGTTATATCTCAACATAACAATGACAGGAAACAAAGCACGGTAATTCCCAAAAGAGCTGCAATAATACCTTCGCATTTGATAAGTAGATGATCTAGGTTGATCTAGGTTTTCCTAACTATGGGTTTCACGGTTTGCCTTGGCAGTGGCTTACTGAATAGCTTCAGTGATTCCTGTGGGGAAGCTTGCAGTAAAAGGATAGCGTCCTGCTCCAAGGAACCCTTCTAGGATTTCTGAAGACACAAACAGTTCAGTCAGGTTTAGGGCATCTGCAAGAAAGGAGAAACATTCAAGGCATTTCCTTGCCTTTTCTGTTCCCCAGTGATTGGGGATTGAACCCAGAATGATTTACCCCTTTTCCTAGCATATAGGTAGCGCTTGACTTAGAATAGTTCATTTAGTGACCGTTCAAAATTACAACGGCCCTGAAAGAAGTGACTTATGACCATTTTCCTCACAACTGTTGCAGCATCCCTGTGGTCACCTGATCAAAATTCGGATGCTTGGCAACTGGTTCATATTTATGACAGTTGCCGTGTCCCGGGGTCATGTGATCCCCTTTTGCAGTCTTCTGACAAGCAAAGTCAATGGGGAAGCCAGATTCACTTAACAACCTTACTAATTACTAATTTAACAACTGCAGTGATTCACTTAACAGTTGTGGGAAGAAAAAGTCTTAAAATGGGGGGAAATAATTAGCAAATGTCTCACTTAGAAACCTAAATTTTGGGCTCAGTTGCGGTTGCAAGTCAAGGACTACTTGTGTGGGGCTCTCTTGAATGTAAAAGATCTTGAATCTCTTTTCAGGGGAAGAATGCCTTTGTAAATTTAAGTGGCCTTACTTTTCAATAGATATGTAATTGCACCAGAAGGACTGGATATAACAGGAGTAGGAATAGTGGACACGGAGGATGCAATGTGTAGTAGTTATGGTTTGTTAATGTAAATGCTGTACTTAAAACTGTAAGATGTAAGAAAAGAGAAGTGCTAAGGCAAGCACTAAGAAACACAGTATAAAGAAATAACCTGAGGTGGGAATAAGAGGAAAGTCATGTGGAGTAGCTTCTCGTCTACTGGTTAATGGATAATGCTAAGCTGGTTTTTTCCTTGCCAGAACTTGCCTCTAAGAGAACTGACCAACATAGAGTGATGCAATCGGAAAGGACCTTAAAGGTCATCTAGTCCAATGTTTGAAACATATATACACTAAATATATGTACAATGCATGCACAATGCAGGAATTTAAATTTATTTTTACTCTATTATTACTATTATTATTATTGCTAAATCTAACTGGGATTACTGAAGTTGAATTTAAGGTTAAGAAGTTGGCAAAGTTTAGATCTTGGTAGAACATTGTTCATTTTCTACATCTGCATGATTCTGGTACAAGCTGTGAACCAAAACAATCTATCTTTAACATTGACATAGACCAGGCAGTGAGAAAAGACTTAGCTAGTTGAGTGGCAGGTATAAGATGCCCTGACAAGCGCAGCAACCTTTGGCAAGGACTAAGAAAGGACGGCTATTTGGACAACTCGTAGATGATGTTGAAGCTGCCACTTTTTGAGAATTGAAATTTTGATTAATTTTTTACTAGCAAAGCATGAGAGAACTTCCAGTAAAGCAAGGGATATTAAACAGCTTTAGAGCCTTTGAGGAAGTGGGAGAGGAAAAAGAAAAGGCTTCCCTTTGTCCCATTTGTTGCATTACTGCTTTTCTCAGACCTTGAATATCATGATATACTTTCAGTTTCTGCTTTTGATTCTTGTTATCTTGGACTGAGACAGTGGTGATTAGGCAGATATCCCTGCAGGCAGAAATGAACTTAGAGTAACTTTTGTGCATTAACATAGATCAGCCCCGAAAATGATGGAAAAACACCACACCATAAAACTCACTTGAGCCAGCAAGGGTCTGTTGTTAGAGGAAGAGTTTATAAGAATTGTAAACTGGGTTGCCTCTGAAAAACCTTACCCCTGCCTAAATATGGGATTTATTTCAGCTAATTGGTCAGTAGCCTTCATTTGGTGCAACCAATGGACAGGGTGTCCCTCATACAGAAGTTTAGAGTTTCTCTGCTCTTTGGTCCCCTCTGCTCTGATATGGGGCAGCACCGTTTTGATTGCTCTCAAAAACCTAAATAGAATTAGACCACAAAGTCACCAGAAGCTGATCTAGAGTCAAAGGAGGATCTGTCAAGTACTCTTGGTTGATCATCAACTCTAAGCAGACAATGAATCCACAATTATCAATCACTACATTTACCGGTAGTTCGTTTAATTAGAAACCTTTTCTTCGCTATTATGGTCACTCCATCTGACTCACATAAGTCTTTGGTTTATTGCAGTAGTAAAAACAAATGCAAACTAAAAAAAGAACAAAGAAGATGCAAAGAAGAAGAAAGAAATGTTGAGAATAGAAAAAGGAAGAAAAGCAAGAATACAATAAAGAAAAAAAGAAATACCGATATATATAAAGAAGCGATGTTTAACATTCATCACATGTATAAACAGTTTTAGTAACTTTTCACCTGTGAATTTACAACTAAAGATCTCTTCATCCCATGTCTCATCTCTTATCTATAAATAAATCCACAAAGCATTGTCATTTCAATCCTGATGTCAGCAAATTCTTTAAAGTTTCCAGAAATAACAAATACCTCTTTTAACCTTGTTCAGATAAACAAATTTCATATTCCTTCCTTTTAATCTTAATCATTCATCCATTCAAGTGACTTCTTTTAATTTCTTTTTCACCCCTTCTCACAAAATTTATCCAAGCTTAGCAAATCCTTTTTGTATGTTCAATACAAAAGAATTATCTAGGTCACTGTCTTGTGTATTATTTCTAATTCCCTTTCAATTTTTAAAGCATTAACTGGTTTCTTTTGTATGTCCAATTAAATTTCCCTCCCCCCCATATTATTCTTGCTGCCAGCCATTTTTAGATCCACTTTCTGCAACAATTCTGTCTCTCACTTAATAGATAAAACTTTTCTGCAGTCTTTTCCGGAATATCTTTTGGACACAGTCTATTCATAGAAGCCATTATCACCGTTAACATTGTGGATATCAGCATTTGATTCAATTTTTCAAATTCAGTATTCAACTTTAGTATTTCAAATTTTATTTATTTATTTGCTTATTTACATATCAAACTTCTTAAACCCACCCTCTCCCTCATATACAACCCCCTGATTTGGATCATAAAAGGGGAAATGACGCATAATCAGAATTGTAAGATTCTGTTACAATAGTCATCTTAATAAAAACAGTTTCAGACTTCCATGGAATTTGTTTCTTGGCCTGATCTATGTCATGAGGCTGACAAATACAGACTTTGAATGAGAATACCTTAATAATATGGTTTTAGTTTCTCTGCGACAGAGATCTCGCATCTAATTTTCTTTCTCAGCCTGGTCTGAAAACTCTTATCAGGCTATGTGCAAGCCTGGAATTGAAATTGCAATAGACCAGTTGACTATTTACAATGAATTCTGATACAGAGTATAGTAGGCTAATCTTACCACATCTATAGGAAGGTTCTTTAGAGAACAATAGTCATATGTGTCTCTCACCTTTCACTATTTTATACCTCATTGATTACAACAGGATATTTGAGCTACCTAGAATGGACAAGTTGTAGGAACAGGAATGAAATTATCCCAACAGTTCATATTTTTGTAATGATCATTTGGTTAACAGAAGTGGGCTTGTTAAGATTCAGCTCTGAAAATAATCCAGAATCATGTCTTATTAATGCTAATTCAAAGGCAAAGTACTATTGATTTGTATTGTTTCAAATACAGCTGAAATACAAACACAGCTCTTGAAAATAAATAATTAACAATTATCAAAGTGCTGTATCATGGATAACATATATGGATTCACAGAAGTGGAATCTATATGCTTTCCCTTTAAATGAATAAATATTCTAAATCGGTTGCATGTGTAATGAATGAATCAGCAGATTAAATTCCTTGACCCTTGTGCCTCAACATCTGACTGTCACAGCAAATCTGGAAGTTCCGTCAGTCCTGAAACTGTTGATAAGGCCGATACACAGTGAGCTAAATAAATATACAGAGAAAATCACTGTGTGCTAACATGTTGATGCATAGTTTCCATCACAACCTTGTCTCTCCAGTAAGTTTGTGCGTGTATCAAAACTATATATTTCTTAAAGCAGAAAAAAATAACTTTGCAATGTTGTCAACCTTTCAACATAATCCTAGGAAACCAAAGGCCAAGAATACTGTTACTACCTTTATTGTAAGGTCAGAATAACAAAATCCCACGAAACTAAAATGGGTTCCACCTCCCCTGCTTTACGTGCCAGAGAACTAGAGAGAGTTAATCATGTTTGAGATGGTGTCTCCAACCCCATTCCTGCTTTAGATATAGATTTCTCTTAGCAGACCATTGTCTATGGGTTTATTCCTGTCTCCCGTGATTATTCTCACAACCCATTACAAGTTGCTTTATTATTTTTTAATTGATTAGGATTATAGAATTATTATTTGTGAGAGAAAACTTCATCTAGAAAACTTAAAAGGTAAAAAGGAAAAGAAACCAAGAACAAATCCAGAGACAAACAAAAATTATACTTGTGAGTATACATATGAATATGCATATAATATTAAGCAGAAGTAACATGTAATATTAAGCAGAAGTAATATTCAGAAGTAACATTTCAAATTTCCACATTTAATATTTCTTCCCAGAACAAATGAAGACAATTTTTTAAAAGAAGCATTGCTAACATAGTTAAGTAATGGCCAATTTGAATGAATGTTTCCAGAAAGGATGTTGGCTGGCCCCTGGGATGGGTTATTGGGGAAGATGGCTGTGCATATCAGAAGGTCCTCTAAGACAGGGGTTCCTAGGCCTGGTTTGTGGACTGATACTGGTCTGTGCCCTGCTGGGAACCGGGCCGAGCAAGCAGTGGGCAAATGCGCAAAGCTCCATTTGCACAAGCGGCAGGTGCATGCGCGAACCAATCCTCCCCCCGTCCGCCGCCGCTGCTGGTCCTTGGAGTGGAAAGGTTGGAGACCGTTGCTCCAAGTTATCAAGAGTTTTCAGCAGGTGTTATAATTTGGTAGGCCTTGGAATGCACAGTCTCATGCCTATTTGCACATTCGTTGGGTCTAATGCCAAGTCTAGCAAAAAAGCAAGTCATAATAGCAACCTCTTTGTTCCTATAATAGCTTATCTAATTCCATATACCTCACCTTATGAGTTCCTGCATTCTTTGGGTATGCATAATAATAACTAAACTGCTAGCCTTCAATAAGGACTTATTTTATCTCAAGGAACTGAGCAGAACCTAGCTCCAAACTGCATCATTGACCACTATCAGTAAGTCATTCAGGCAACAAGACTTGTCTGAGGAAGACAGGGAAAACATCTCAATTTTAACACCAGAACAGCAAAAGATGAATGCAAGTTGCTTCTTCAGTGACCTTTGACCAAGATGAAAACTTTGTTGTGAGAACACGTCTGAAAAAACAGATAATGGGTAATAATTGAGCTATGGATTGGGGACATGAGGTCATGCCCTAAAGCGCTATAAAACTTATCAGAACTTATCTACATCACTTTCTTGTTTATTACCATGGACTGTTTTCTCAGTGGGAACTCTTGCCTCCTTCTACTTATGCTTTTGATGCTTCAGCCAGTCCTATAGATATTCTACTGCATGCCATCAGGCTAGGATGTTATGATTTCACAGTTCTCTGCATTTTCACGCTGAAATTGTACTTGGCAAGTTTTGCTGGAGGGTGGGAGGAGGTCATGATTTATAGCAACCAATCATTTCTGAAACCAAAAGCAGATTCAAGTAGACATTTTACCAATGATGGTTTCTGATCTAGAAACATTCATGAGAAACACGAGACAATGAAAAATGGAAATGAGAACAACAAGCAAAGTACAACAGGAAGTGCTACTGGGAAATCTGCCTTGGCTTGAAAAATTTATCCTATGTATCCTTAATCTCTGCAAAAGAAAGAGTTGCTTGGTATGCTTCTGTGTGGCAGTCTTGGTGTATAGTCAGATGGCCGGGAATTTCACAGGAGGATGGAGAGCCATTATTTAGCAGATCTGGGAGCTGAAAACCCATTTTCTGTAGAGAGAAATTGTGTGCTGATCAGGGTGCTTTAAAGATAGAAAGGGAGATTGGGCTGAGACTTAACTTTGTGACCAGCTGATTGCCTTCTGCCTGTATTTTTTTTCTTCTAGATGAGAAATGCTATTTCCAGGAGGAAGGGCTGAGGAATTTTACAATTTAAGAGAGAGATTTATCTAGATTTCACCATATGCAAAGATTAAACTAATCAACAGAAGTCTGGTAATACCTTTCCAGACAAATAAAATTTTCCTACTGCAAAGATTATCCTATTCATACTCAAGCAAAACTCAAGTTAGCACTTGTATGTGCTCTCTGAAATGGTTAAAAGTGCTTTTTTGGTTAAAGGTCTTTCTTTATTGAGCACCCAGTGAAAACAACTAGCCCTCCACCTGTGGTTGCTTACAGATATTTGCACATGTCTGCAATGTTCTTGGGTGCGATGAGAAAAAAAAATCCCAATGGCATTATTATTTGTTATGAAGCTATCAATGCAACAACTTCTATTTGAAGGGAGAAATTGGCAGCCTTGAACTGTAAGGAATTCTTAAAATTTGTTGGTAAAGCAAGTCAGCCATATTTGTTATAATCTATAGTATAAAACCTGAAGAAATGATGGGCTGTGGAAGCAGAGTGGAAAATAATGTAGACCCTGTGGGGAAAAATAGTTAGCAGAAAATTTCATCCAACTACCAAGGCCAAGGTGTCATTTGGCTGTTGCCACAAAGAAGACTGGGTCAACCTATTCACCAAAGCACCAGAAGACAGGACAAGAAGCAATGGGTGGAAACTAATCAAGGAGAGAAGCAACCTGGAACTAAGGAGAAATTTCCTGATAGAACAATTAATCAATGGAACTACTTGCCTTCAGAAATTGTGGGTGCTTCAACACTGGAGGTTTTTAAGAAGAGATTGGACAAACATTTGTCTGAAATGGTGTAGGGTTTCCTGCTTGAGCAGGGGGTTGGACTAGAAGATGTCCAAAGTCCCTTCCAACTCTGTTATTCTGTTATTCTGTAACTTTAAGCCCTTTCAAAGGCCCATCCCTTGCAAAATTCTTACTCAGGCAGGGTTTCTTTGTTCACAAGAAACCCTGCCTTTTACTCTTCAAATATTTGGCAACTATTTTCTAGATAGGTAAGAATTAACCTTCCTTCTGGAGGTATTTTCCACACTTTGAGGAAAAAACCCATGTTCCTCAAAGAACTAAGATTCATGGTCATTCTTAAAGAGTACAGTGTTCCTCAGAAAGCTCAGGGTGTTCCTCCAAACAGAAGTCTGCATTTTGATTTACAGCAGGAAATAAGCTGTTAAGCACTAAGTTAATTATTGGCATTCTGGAATTACCATGTATAGATTGAAAGAGAATGTCCCGTACTTTGTGGAGTGATATAAAAAATGGCTTCTGTCAAATGCATAAACCTTCAAAAGGTTTTTCAATACATTACATTACTTAACTTTTCAATGCATTACACACACACATCCTTAAAAAGAAGGGTGTGCATGTGGAATGTATTGAAACGTTATCCTGAGAATTATGGTCAATAGAGAAATGAGATACAGGACCCAGTATCAAGCTAAGTAGTGGAAGATTCAGGCAAAAGAAGGTTCTTCCTCATGTAAGATCACAGAACTCACAACAAGCACGTTAGATGGCTGTAAGAGGGCATGTTGTCGAAAAATTAAGCTGTCAACAACTATCAATTATAATTAATGCTGTGCATGAAATGTTTGTATCTCCTCGTAATCTTTCCATCACTTTCTTGTTATCCATTGTGAGAAATAGGATATCAAAGATAAATCTTTCCTCTGATTCAGCAGTGAAAGCCTGGGAAAAGTCAGAAAGTCACTGTGGTTGTGAAATTTCCAAAGCACTTCTTCAAACCAGGCACAGCCTTAACACACACAGAGAGAGAGAAAGAGAGAGAGAGAGAGAGGGAGACAGAGACAGAGACAGAGAGACAGAGACAGAGACAGAGACAGACAAAGTCTCAGGGACTGAATGATATGCTAAACTAAAAAAAATGATTAAAAAGCATTCATCTGAATTGTGTTTCATATGTTGTATATGATGGGGGGTACTGCATGTATGCTCCCAGATGAAGGTTTTCTTAGCTTAATATTCATGCAAATGTGAGTTTTAATCCACATAATTATGTACAGCGCCCAAGGTATAGAATTAAATATATTAATTAAGAAAATTTCAATTGAAGTTGAGTGTAATTATTTAGGGCACCTATTTATAGCAGAAAGAAAAGTCCCTGATTGCAAATTTTGATCATTCCTTTCTGCTTGCGTTGTATGTCAAAGCCTGGCCTCACAATAATGCAGCATTGTCCTCATCTAGTTTTAACAAATCACCTTCAGAGAAACAAACTTAAAACCAAGCACAGCACAAAATGTTTATGATCACAAATGACTGGTGGGAAACACACCCATCTCTGTCCTTGCATACAGTCTGCACACAAATATACCTAAAACACGTAAAACAATCATGATGGAAGAAATGGCTTCTTATCACAATACAGTAAAGTAGATTTGTTATCTCAAGGCTAGGCCAAGATTACACATTTTTGTCATACTTGATTAAAGAGCTTGCAATAAACATTGATCATGAATAAGCCAATCCTTCTTTAAGGGACACAAGCAAGAGAACAGGATAGCAATTTATTCCATTAGCTACATACTCTATGAAGTAATTCTCCTGGGAGTTTATTTTTATCCTTTCTGAATTGATGTCTGTTCACTTTGAGAAAAAGAGATTTCCCCAGAAAATCCCATTGTTTTTCCTCATCCTATCCCCCCTCCCCCCCCTCATAATTTGGTTAGCTTCCTTCCTTCCCATTTTTCTTCTTTCTCCTAACTTT
>JANHFL010004384.1:69375-80813 GCA_032468155.1 Oxyrhabdium leporinum
AAAGAAAGAAAGAAAGAAAGAAAGAAAGAAAGAAAGAAAGAAAGAAAGAAAGAAAGAAAAGAAAAGAAAAGAAAAGAGGTAGCTAGTGGGTTTCTTGCTATACTCCTCGAAAACATTTCCTCAGTTTATTAAAATTACTGCTTTCTGTCCCTAAAACATGGGAATGGACAGTTTGCCTTGTGGGAAGTATGAACTCAATGGCACTGACTCTTCAACACTTTATGCCTTGCTGACCACAAGAGGGCAGTGGGATATAGAGTGTTAAGGATTTACTCCAGGTCCTTTCTCTAGTACATTGCGTGATCTTTGTCTAACAAATTGCCAGGCTCTGATCCACTTCTTCCCACTTTCTTACCAGGCACTTACAGTGTTTGACTCTCCTCCTAGTATGATGTAGGGGGCTAGTCTATTCCTATCACATATTTCTGGTAAATAAATCTTATTCCTATAATACAATAGTTATTACACCTGCTCCACTAATCATTATTCATATCAGATTCCCACTTTAAGGAAGGTTGTTTTTCTCTCATACACAGACAGAATGCCTTCATCACCAACAAGACAAAAGCCCAGAGGAAAAATGGCTAGATGTAGTTTTATTCTCTTCCCTTGGTGCCTTGAAAGGAATCAAGGTATACGTGCTGCCTGCTGAAAGCTGTCAGCCCAAGCCTATCTTACTCAAGCAAAGAATTATAGAAGATTTCGGGCAGATACTTGGTATTTAAAATCAGCCTTTGGATTGAAAAACATCCAGAACTCTGCAAAAGTACTGTAGATAAACTGTGAATTATCTGGATGTTGCCAGATTATAATTATATTCTCCCCAATCATTGGCTATGTAAGCAGAGACTGACTGAATGCAGAAAGCATCTAGAGGGCCATATGTTATCCTTGGAGTACTTAGAGAAATATTATTTAAATACTTCTAAGATTAGCAAAAGGAAGAGAAGAAGGAGAGATTCATCACAGCTATCAGTGTGGGTGTCAGCAAATGCTTTGGAACACCTTGCCCTTGGAAGTAAAAGTGGGATCCTACCCATTAGCAGTTCTGTAAGGTATTCTCTAAGGTAGTTTAAGGCCATCGTGTTGGAAATGACATTTGGGGGGTTGACACTGTAGGATTATTTGATAACTGAACAGCCAAGTATTTGGTTGACCGTTTACATGTCCAATGTTAATGCCCAAATGGTCTGATTTTTTTAAACTTCGTCAACTCCTTAGAGTTATTTTGATCTAAGTGGTATAAAATATACGTATAATAAATAAAAGATTACTATGCATTAACCCAAGCCACTTTTATTGGAAAAACTAGCTTATTGGTAGTACCTGAAAAAATTGTAAATGCTTCAAAGAAAACCAAGCTTCAACAGCAGGAGGCATCAGGAGTCTTACCAACTAAGTGGCAATAGCAAAGACTGAATATACTGAATGTACGGAGGAAAAGGCCGGTGACCACACTGAATGCAGGGGAAGTCCGAACAGGTTGTTAAGAGAATCTGGAGTACCCCATTGACTTTGCTCATCAGACATTCCCTAGGAAGGTTGCAAATGACAATCCTAGAGCCTCAGGAACCTCAGTAAATACGCACCGCTTGCCTCGCAAGCATCCCGAATTCGATCACACGACCGTGGGGCTGCTGCAATGGGTCAGAAGTGTGAAGACTGGTCACAAGTCACTTCCCCCCCTCTCCCAGTGCTGTTGTAATTTTGAACAGCCTTTAAATGAAGGGTTGGTAAGTCAGGAACTCCCCGTTTACCAAAGCTTTCTTACCCATCTGGTAGGAAGTAGAACTGCCAGTTCAGTGGGGGCGCTTCCAGGGAGTGTACAGTCCTTTCGATCACAAACACATCCACTTCCTCTTTTTTCACTGTCTGCTTCTGGAAGCCGAGGCTTTTCTAGAAAGAGATTGAGGAATTGGCAGAAGCGGCAAAGAGAGATGCGTAAGGATGGCTGTTCAGACCACGTCTGAGTTGCGCCAGCGAATAAGCAACTGATTTCAACATTCCCTCCACATAATGCACTTTGGTCTGGACAGCTGGTAATCTTTCTTCCCTGGCTTAAATATTCTAGACATTCAGGGTTTATTTTAGGTAAACGGAAACTCTGGACGGAGGTATTTGGGCTTCATTTTTATCCACCACCATCAACACAGGCTACATCTTTGTTCCCTGCCCCATCACCGTCTGCCTCAGCACATACAGGTAGTCCTCGACTTAACAACAATTCGTTTAATAACCGTTCAAAGTTGCAACATCACTGAAAAAAGTGACTTACGACCATTTTTTTTCCACACTTATGACCGTTGCAGCATTCACCCAGGGTCACGTGATCGAAATTCCGATTCTTGGCCACTGACTCATATTTATGACGGTTGCAGCATCCTGGGATCACGTGATCATCTTTTGCGACCTTCTGACAGGCAAAGTCAATGGGGAATCCAGATTCACTTAACAACCGTGCTACTAACCTAACAGTTGCAATGATACACTTAACAACTGTGGCAAGAAAGGTCAGAAAAATGGGGCAAAACTCACTTAACAAATGTCTCACTTAGCGACATAACTTTTGGGCTCAATTGTGGTCGTAAGTAAAGGACTACCTGTACTTTTTTTTTTTTTGGTTACCAATTATAAATACATAGAAAAGGATAAATCAGGGTAGAGCAAGAGAACTACAAGAAATCGCTCTATAATGAGGGGCACTGTAAGTCCATTAACTTTCTACCGTCTTAAGCTAATTGGTGGTCATTTGATAGAGATTCAGGCAGATTTCCCCAGTTTTTATCCAGAGATGCCAGAGCTAACATTGGCACCTTTTGTGGGCAAAACATGTGCTCTACTACTCATTTATAGTTCTTTTCCAAGATAGAATTCCCACTATACTTCTAGATACCCAGTGGTTCCATTATAATATACCCACAACCTGAACTTACATAGGTAGAGGTGCAGACGTGTTGGTCAGAGTCAAATGAGAGGAAAATAGCATTTTGTGGTAAGGACTGACTCCTGGCCATCACCCGCAGCACCAAGAAGTTGGCAGATTCTGAGATGAGGCCCTCAAGTTGTGCACATTTGTAAGAGAATGTGCTGACGTTGATCTCTTCCTGAGGGAGAGAGAAAAAGTTAGACATCCTTCACAAAAGCTCAGCCAACAACCAAAACAGCAGGCCGCCTTGAAGGAAAATGGGGTTTATAGAAGGCACACCCAAGGCAAAGCTACCATTTGGGGGCAAGATAGAGGAAGAGGAATATGAGGTCATAATTCTCCTTCCCTCTTCACACAAACTGATTAAGACTAGAAGTTTTAGTGTTCTCATTTCCAATGAAAGCAATCTGTTTATGAGCTGATGTTAAATTTACATGCTGCCTTCCAAGCACATCCCTATTTATGTCCCCCAAACCTTCGGAATCAGTTTCAATTTGGCTCGTAGCCATTTGTCTCCCCAACGCCTCAGAAAATAAGAAATGCCATATAAGACAATATTTCCTTCAGCTGGCCAAGAGGACAGTGGAAGGGAAGACGTCCAAGCAGGACTTCCCACCCACATGCCATTTCTTTTTCACACTAGATGTTTATCTCAGAAGGCCAAGAAAGAACTAAGAATAGCCTGATCATCAGTATTTTATTTGTGCCATATGAGCTTTCCGTGCATTTCTTTTTAATGAAAAGGACCCTTTAAAAATGAAACAGGATAGAGCAGCAAGCTTGCACGTCCCAAGAAAGGTGTGAATAGGCACACTTTTGCTCAGGGCCCTTCCAAGAATAAGTGCTAGAGAGATGCTGAATGAGGATGTGCTCTGAAGACCCTTCAGCACATTTGACAGTACTGGGGATAGCCACCTGGTGTCAAGTGCTGGGGAAATCAGGAAATCCAGGCAGTTCAAAGGAGTATAAAGATTTATTACAAGCTTAAGCTCTCTACAAGAATCTGAACTACTAATGGTCAAGGCAAATTAGCAGGGTTAATAATAGCAAGGAATTCAAGGTGGGCTGGACTTAGATCTCGTGTGGGCACACAAGGACTCATGACTGATGACACGTTTGATCCCTCCCTCGGGCTCAGCCTGGTCATCTCCTACACCTGGGTGAATATAGCCTGGCTGGGAATACCGGTTATGTTGTCCTGAGGGAGCCACCAACTATTGGAAGGGAAATTATGGAGTCCAACAGTTCACTACTGCAACAGCATGGAAGCAAGGAGAAACACAGATACAGAAGGGTAATAATACTATTTGTCACTGTGTCCATAGCACCAAGGTTCTCCACCTGTGCCACCACATTAGCTTCCATAAGGCAGTTAAATGACAAGATCTATCTTATTGTGGTTAATTCGTTTCGATTTAACAGGATTCATAGCAACAAGTTAGGCAGGTTTTATAAGCTGGCGAAACTCTCACAGACGTTTGGAGTTTTCAGTCTGGCTGGATGGGTGTGGGGATCTGAAGGGTGCTAGTCTGAAGGAAGCTGTCTTGAGATCCAGGTAAAGCTGCAGATATTATAATGAACTAACTCATATGAACCCTGAGGAGGAGGGAACTGAACTAATATTCCAGGTTCTTTAGGCACAGCTCATTTTACTCACATCTTTTTCCACTATAGTTTTGGTCACATAAAGTTGGCTGTGCCGCTTCACCACTTGGGTTCTTGTTTCCACTGGATGAACTCTAAGCTGCAGGAAAAGCAAAAAGGAACAGGAAAAGGTGGCACAGCTACGCCAGGATTGGCCTCAACTACGTAGGCACCTTCCTTCCTGGAATCTTCACAACTAGTTGAGGCTTGAGTTAACTTTCCCCTGTGAGCTTCCCGAAAGCTTTTCTTACTCACTTGTTATATCCTGCCTTTCCTCTGGGAGCTCAAGGTGATATAGCGTTAACACCCTCTCCTGCTAATTTCTCCCTGACTGTGAGAAACTGGACTTTGACAGACCAGTTGTCCCTGAACATGTATCAAATCTCTCTTTAAAGCCAATCAAATCAGTGGTCACTATTATGTCTTTTGATAATGACTTCATTATTTGGAAGGGAAGGTCATCCTTCTCCCTTTTAATACCTATACTTTTTCTTCATTAGATGTCTCTAATTTTATTGTTATAACAGAGGCTTCTCCTGATACTCTTTTTCCATGCCATGCATGATTTTATACCCTTGGATCAGGTCCTTCCCCCACGCTGCCTTTCCTTCAAACAAAATAATCCCAAACATTTACAGTAACTTTTTCCTTCTGTGGAAAATGCTCATGGCCCCAATCATTTCAATGCCTACTTTTAAATGTTTTTTTTTGCTCTATTATGGCAACTAGAACAGTACATAATATTTCAGGTGTAGATGTAGCACAAATCTAATGATCTCTATTGTTACATTGGTCCTTTTCCAAGCTGCTGCAGAGTTGATCTCGTCACTGAGCAATCTACTCGAACTTCAAACTCTTTTTCCTGATTAGCTGCAGATACAATACTTCAAACTTCGTTAGTATATATGTGAAGTGCGTCCCAATGTATAAATCTATACTTATAATTAAGTTATATTGAATTGAATTGCATCTGCAGTTTGGTTGTCCATTCTCTCAGTTTAAATAGATCTCTCTTGAACCTTTCAGGATCACTTTTTGATTTTCCCATTCTAATAGTTTAGTAAAACCACCACAGACAGGTTTTTACTCTGCTAGTTGCAGCCGACATTAGAGGGTGGTGCTCATCTCTGTTTCTTAACTATTGAGCCAGCAACTGGCCAAACATGTTTCTGGCCAAACATGACCAAACATGGTCATGAGACTAGCATGACATCATGCCACAGCACAGAGTGTGTGGCGAAACAAGAAATGCTATTACTTTTCCACCAAAATGGTATCTATTTATCTACTTGCATTTACATGCTTTCGAGCTGCTAGGTTGGCAGGAGCTGAGGCAAGTGATGGAAGCATCATGTGGTGGTAGGACTCAAACTGCAGGTGCACAGACTTATCCGACATATTTAAGCCACTAAACCACAGCGCCTCTTTAATACAAGACAGAGGTTGAAGGGATCTGGACCCATCCTCTTTTTCTGAAAAGCAACCAGCATTTTTTGCTACTGAAATTTACCAGGAAGCTCTTCTCCTACTCCACCCAGTGATCTTTCTCATTTCACTTTGCTACTCCTCCTACCTGCCAACTTGTTTCTGAGCTTTTAAAGGGTTTTGGGTTTTTTTTGCACATTTTAGCACTTTGGGGAGGAGAGTGGAATCTGGGGGAGGCTGCAGATGTTCCACCACTGCCAGATCTCTGCTGGATAATGAAGGGGAAAGCAAAATACATGAGATACTCACCCTCACACTTTCTTGAATATGCTGCTCTAAAATCTCCAGTTTCTTTGATACATATCCTGATAGGAAAAAAAGGGCATTTGTAGGAAATCAAGGCAATGATACAGCTGTTTTATTTCCTTTTGGGCAGCTTTCCCCAATTTAATATCCCTCTGATGTGTTCAATTATGACTCTGAATGGCCACATTGGTCGAGATAATGGGAATTTTAGTCTGGAGAATATTAGGTTAGAGAAAACCTTCTGGCATATCTTAGCATGTTTGTACCACATGAAAATTTCATATGATTCTTAGAAATGTTTCATCTTTCACCAGTGGGTTATGAGTCTGTCTGTAATCTTGTTCTGGTGTGAACTGCTTGTAATAACAGCTTAACCAACCCTGCCCGACAAAGTCTTATTTGTGCAATTGGGCAGGAATGAAACTTAGTTTTCCACATTCCTTGACTTTCCAAAAAGAAAAGCAGCTAAATTGAGGTACTTGGGGAAAAGAGGAGTCTCAAAATGCTAGCTTTGCACTCTTGCTTTTATCAACATTGGTAAAAATATTGTTTCTATGATTGCCTAAAGCAGGGGTGTCAAACTCAAGGCCTGGGGGCCGGATCCGGCCCATGGGGTATTTATATCTGGCCCGCGAGGCCGCCCTGGAAATAGTGAAGGACCAGCCCGTGGTACCTCTGCCAGTGAAAACAGAGCTCGTGACGGCCACAAGTGGCTCCCCTGAGCTCCATTTTCACTGGCAGAGGGTTGCAGGAGGCCGTTGCAGCTGAAAATGGAGCTTGAGAGCCCATTTTCGTTGGCAGAGTGCTCGGGCCACCACAGGCACCCCCCAACACAAGTGATGTCCTTCCCACCCCGGCTCCCCAAGGTCAAATACAACCCTGATGTGGCCCTCAATGAAATCGAGTTTGACACCCCTGGCCTAAAGGCAAGATGTGACATCAGCAAAGAATGGCCGATGAAGTCTTTTCAGATATGGAAGTATTTATTGAGATATGGATGTAATAATATTTTGGTTTTTTAAAAATTTATTTAGAAAATGTCACTGCAATAAAAAAAATATTTTAACCACATTCTGCTAATCAGAAAGGAATAGGAAATAATTAAAGAGATGATAGCTGCAAGGAGTAACACATCACACAAAATGTATAGACCACTAATGAATGGAATTCTAAACTTAAACTTTTTTTTACTACATGTGTAAATCGCATGAAAATTAGGGCTAACAACTTCTGGTATCTATTGTATAGATATTTACTTAGTTTTTATTTGTATTATATAGTATTTATATTCCATGCTAAAACAATTAAAACCAAAAAGCATGCAAGAAAATTTAATGAGACTTATTTCTAAATCTGGTAGGATTCAGCCAATTATGACAGGAACTAGAATGTTTTAATTGGACTAGAGAAATATTAAATGTGTAAGTAGTGCAGTAGATCAAACTTTCTGCTCACTGCAGAAAACCTATGTTCCAGATGTATAAAGGAACCCTATGCAATCTTAGATCAAGTATCGGGATCAGAGTACAGGAGAAGAGTATCAAACTGAATTCTAACTACCATCATTATCTCTGTTTCTGAAATTCTGTCATCAATTTTAAAAATGGAAGGCTGCATTTAGCAATGTGTCTAGCCTTTCTCTTCTCCCTATCACCCTCATTATGCTAATTTGTGTTTGTGTGTGTGGCTTCAAGTCAGCCTTGGCAAGATTTCAGAAGTGATTTGCCACTGCATCCTTCCTAGGGCTGGGAAAGAGTGACTAGCTTGAGGTCACCTAGCTGGCTTCATGCCCAAGGTGGGACTAGAATTCAGTCTCCCGATTTCTAATTTGGTGTCTTACCCACTAGACCAAACTGGTTTATGCTGAATTAGTGCACTGAATTTACCTGTAAGGGAGATTTTGCAAGATACCCCATCGATGGTCCCTTTGCTGTTTGCACAGACCAGGAAACAATCTTGCTCTTGCCATCCATCCAATGAATAGCAGGCTGGCTTCACCGAGATGGAAAATGTCCCTATAGTTTCTCCAGATTCTGAAATAGCCACCAGTGATTCTTCAAAAAGGCAGGGCTGAATTTCTTTCATGTCTGAGAAACAAGATGTAGCAATTTCATCCTCAGGAAGAACATTTTACTCACTCCCATATGGACAAACTGGGATGGCCCAGTTGGGTTAGAACCTCTCTTTAGCACTTTCTTGTCCTGGTTTCATCCTCAATTTACCCATGTAGGGTATCCCTGTGTTAAAGCAAACTGGTGGGGGGGGCAAAGAGAATGTAACTTTGCTTCCTTCCTCTTCGTCTACAGATCAGATGAGGACTTAACTTCAAATAACCTTCTCTTCTCAGAACTTGGGGAATTGAATTACAGAACAACTATGTGTAAAAACTGCGCTTAAGGCATATTAAGTCTGCTAAGTGTCATGGAAACACAGTCAGACATCTGGCCATCTTTTACGGAACTGGATAGCTCATAAGTTATGTAAATAATTTAAGTCCCTTGTCTTTCAGACTACAAATGGCTCGTAAAACCTCTTATTTGGGAGCGTATGGTATATTTTCAACAGACTTTTCTATTCAAAGACAATAGTTGTCTCAAGGAGCCCATGAAAAACAGGAATTGATAGGTAAAGCACGGATTAATGCCAAAACACACTATGGAATGTCATGACAATTCCATGCCACTCACCAATGAGTGAAAGGAAACTCACTGCTTCCTTGCTGGCAGCTGGGATTCTTTCTGTTAGTTCAGCTTCGGTTATCTCTTCTGATGACTTTGTTTGCATGCTGGAGAAATGAGGGCTTCAAGACCTGGAACTGATGGAAGGTGGGCTTTGTTAGTAGTGGCAAACTGTAACAATACTCTTTATCCAAGTAATAAGATTCCTAAACAGTAAGATCTCAATTTGGATTGGTTGCAATTGTAGTCATATGCTATGTGAGGAAGTGGGATAATTCAGTTTACCCTACTTCTGCACACAGAAGATCTTTTATAAAAAGTCATCATTGATGTTGAGATGATATAGGCTTATATCCTGAAGGCAGGGGTAACTGAGACTGCATGAATACAACTTATGGAAAAGAAGGTTACGTGGATAGGATCGTATTGTGAAATTATAATGTTTCAAATAAGACTTTAGATTTGATTTTTCCTCACATCTTTTGCACAAGGTTCCTATACTTCAGCAATGCAAATCCAGATAAATTTGTGCATTATGCTATTAATTTTGTAGTTGCACAATTGAGATAAAATTATTGGCCAAATGTGCATCTTGAAATTTCATATTCTGTGTACGCTTACATATATATGTATAGACAGACAGATAACTCGAACCCTAGACTCACAGTCACAATTAAAAAAAATGAATACCAGAAAAAATAACCAGAAAAATTGGTTACTTAGCAGGTGTTTAGGTAGGCAGGTTAGCTAAGTAGGCAGAGAGACAGACCACTGAGATTTGGCATTTGTTGTTTAGAGTGATAACAAACAATAGAAGAAACAACATAAGTGTTTTTCCCTTTGTGCTTACTTCTCCCCACCTAACAATTATAGAAATCTAAATTGTGTGTGTGTGTGTGTGTGTGTGTAAAAGGAAGCCTTTGAAGATTTTTGGCTCCTGGTGAGTGCCTGGATTAATCCCCGCAGTGTTCTTGGCACTATTTTCAGAAGTAGGTTGTCCTTGCCTTCTTTCTTGGACTGAGAGAGTGACCAGCCCAAGGTCACCCAGTTGGCTTTCATGCCTAGGGGAGGACTAGAAATCCCAATCTCCCGGTAGCTAGCCTGTCAGCTTAATGACTACATCACACTGGGCCTCCAGTCTAGATGGAGGAAATCCAGAAAACACTATTCACACCATTTTAATCATGTTATATAATGACTGAATATTACACTTTTTTTTAACCTTCCTATAAGCGTTTGGCAGACTCCTCCATGAACATTTAAGAATGCTCAATATATCCACATTACAAATTTTAACAGTCGCTGCCACTCCTTAGGGAATTCTGGAAATGTAGTGGAAAGCTTTCTTCCAAAATTTTCAAAAAGCTACCATTCTCAGGATTATTTGGGAAAAAAATAATAATCTGGCAGTTAAACCAGCCTAAAACCCCCAATGGTAGCTATCTTGAGTCCCTTAATATCACCTACTTTTTTCTCCATCTCACAGACACCAGATTACATCATGACTCTCCATGAAGAACTCTGGAGAAAATATGATGATGGATGACTTTCTGTACATAGAATTGGGATTCTGGAAAAATGGAAAGACCCCTGTGAAATGCCCAAACTTAGACTTGACTCTCAACAAACACAACACTTAAATCCATATAAGAAATCACAAACCAATGCAGAACAAAACAAAACGGACAGGCCAACGGAGAAATGGGGTGTCATAGCCAAGGCTAAAAAAAAGGTACAAGAATATAGTAAAGTCTGAAATATTTTATGGTAATAAATAACTCAAAATGACATAGAGGCAAGGAAAGTGGACATTAATCAAGCATCCCATCCCATCAACCTGCATAGAAAACAAGCCAAACCTGGGTCCAATCCAGAAATAATTGTAGGAGTGAAATGAATCCAGGAGAAGAAATAAGAAGCTGTAATTACTTTAAAACTGGTGGAACTGGCTGTTCCTGGTGGACAATCTCCTTCTGCCTTAAGTAGAGATGGAAGGATTACCATCAATCATAAATGGCTTAATAACACAGGGTGAGCGCCAGCTTGATAACAGGTTTAACAATGAACATGTGAATTCAGGAATACAGAAAGAATGGCTCCAAAATTCAGAGGTTTCCTGTCCCATGCACGCGCACACACGCGCGCACACACACACACACACACACACACACACACCAGTTCTTCTTCTCACCTGTTACACTCAACAATAGTGATCCCATGGGATCGAAGACTACACAAAACATTTAAATACATAAATAAATCCCAATTATTTATAATAACCATTATATATCTTCCCCAAAAAGGAATGAGCCTTGAAAGAAGTGAGGAAAAACTACCCTGCTGCAAGGAAATCCCCTTTTCTCCTCTGTGTTTTCTTTCTTTTTTACAAAGAGGTTGCAATGCATGTACTGGTTTCTATAGCAACAGACTCCTCTCTCTCTCTCTCTCTCTCTCTCTCT
>JANHFL010004385.1:10119-35393 GCA_032468155.1 Oxyrhabdium leporinum
GGGAGGCCCAATTTTCACCCTCCCCGGGGTCCAGATGCCTTCCTGGAGCCTTTGGGAGTGCGAAAATGGCCTCCCCACGGGCTCCAGATACTCTAGGGAATCCCTTTCTTCTCCCTTCCCGAGCCTCTGCATGCACCCTGAACTTGCCTGCATCCACAGCAGGCCACGTGGAGACTCCTGGGAGGGGCAGAGCGGAGTGGGCGGGGCCAGGCAGGAGTGGGATTTACGGGTTCAGCAATCCCTGCAGATTCTTCTCTAAGGGTATACCCAACCCCCCCCAGCCCACCCCTGGAAACACCCCGTGCTTCACTTTTTTTTTTAGAATTTACAACTATTAAGAAAACCCTCATGTGTTATCTCATCATCTTTCACTGATAAAAGTCAAAATTGAGACTCACACTTAAGGGATCTGGAGCCTTTCTGTAATTGCTTGGCTTAGAATGTGTTTTTCAGTCCTGCAACTGAGGACTGCATCATACTGTTTTTCACTCATAGATTTCCATTTGTAAGGATACCATATATGTGCAGAGCATGGTAAGCAAATGCTATCAAAGCTCCACTTATTTTTTATGTGCAAGCATAGCTGCCATCTTGCCCTTTGACCATATGCTGCATATACCTCTGATCCATAACTACATACAACACACCTGATTCTTTCCTCTTTCCACAAGAAGCATGCAGAAATCAAGTGCATACTTCATATCCATGAATTCCTATTTATCCATAGCTACTTTTTAAAGGCCCACATTGGTCTTCTTTTTGGCTTACCCAGAGGTATCACGATGATGGAGAGTCCACAGATAGACATTCCTGTCAGAGTCCGTGTCACTGCGAACATACTATAGGAAACTGAGACAGAACTCAGTACCCCAAAGATGATGGTGCCCAAGTAGGACACCAGAAGCATTCTCTTCCGACCAAACCTGAGGCACCATAGAAAGAAGCATTATTGCTGTGACCAAAGAGGCAACTTGCAAGTCATCTCCAGATTCCTACCAAAGGTCATGAGAGTTGCAAATTGCCCTTTCAGAGAAATTGGCTAATAGTTCACTTTTTATCCAAGCAAGTAAAGAGTTGCTCAAGAAGCAGAATCAACACTTGACAAAAAGCTTTGTGTAATAATAATCTTTATCATGGCAAAAAAAAGAAAGCAGCAATATTTTGTATTTTAAACAAGTCTGTTTTCACCTGCCCAAGAAAAAAAATAGAGCACAGAAATTATTTTGGAGCAGTTACAGGGTTCCTATAGAATATGTACACAAATGGAAATAGATGCACTGCATTTAAATAAATGAAAATAAATAAATACATGTGGAAGGGTATTACCCATTTAATTTGTTCTTGGTTTATTTTGTGTTTACTGTGCCATTACATCTATGCTAGTCTTTTCATACAAACTAAGTAATTGGTCCTTCATAGGTATTGTTAAGGACAAATGGGAGCTTGTTCCTCAGATGTAAAATTGGAAGCTAGGCTTTTCATGCTTCCGACCCCATAAAAGTATGGGATAAAATGTCAAGCACATGTCAAGAGATAGGATGTACCCGAATGCACAGGCGCGACTAGCGAACCTCTTGCTACAGCAAGAGCAGCCCGCCTCTGATTCCAACACATACATGTTTGATGGAATGAGGAAAGTTACATTTACATCAACAGGTTCCCTCTGGTGAACCATGGAACGTTCCAAAAAGATCCAGCTATTTCCTGGCTATTGCAAAAATGTCCATCTGATAATTTGCCTGACAAAAGGCTGATACATTAGCACTGCCAGACTTAAGATGCAAAGCTCCAACAATCACTAGGTGGCAGCAAAAAGTTAACAAAATACCAATAATTTTCTGCCGTCTAGTGGTTGCCTAGAGTTTTGCACCCTAGGGTTGGTAGAGTTGTTTATAGGTTTTAGCAATAATATTGTTAATTTATTTTAGAATAAATCATTTTAAAGTAAATCAGATTTTTATCTCTCTAGTATGGGGTTGCAAGTATGGAATTTTGCAAAGCTATTCTAAAGTTGGGCTGAAAATTGAAATGGGTGAGCAAAAGAGCTGTGTTTTCACTCAAAAATTATGTGTAGGGATCTAGAGGGTTGAATTCTCACATTGATGCAATTTTTATTGCCTGCACATGAACTGTTGCAACATTCTCAAATACCCACATAACTAGATAAAATAATGGAAGAATGAAACCAAATTACCTGTCTGAGAAGTCTCCAAAGATCACAGCACCAAACATCACCCCGAAGAAGAAAAAGGTAGCAGTTGCTTGGTTTAAGCTTTTATGCTCACAGACCAGATTCCACTGGAAAATAGACATTCATTTAATGATTTCATTTTTCAGTAGCCCAATAAGTTTCATGTTCATGATAATTACAGAAGATTTAAAATATTTTAAATTTATGGATTCCAACTTTGGATTGGATCCTAAGGTATCATTCTGGTGGTAGATGTTATTACACTGTAATGAAATCTCAATATCATCACAGCTGGCCCTACTATTAACCAAAGTGAATGGAAGTTGTTGGGGAATGGTTAAAAAATGGAGTTTGTAGGTGACAGCAACATACAGTCCAGTCTTTCCTGCAGTCCTAAAGTAAACTGCTGCCTTCAGATGTTGTGGAAGATGCTGCTCCATAGTCTGTGGTGAAGAAACATTCACTGTTAATTAAATATTCAACTACTGTGGCTTTTCTACATAGAATGAGAGGTAGGCACCGTGTTCTTAGCTGGCTCAGAATCCAAAAGATCTTAGGCTAATCCTGCATTCACCTTGACAACTGTTGAACATTAATCCTTCATTATATTTGCACAAGTGGGAGAACAGTGAAGATCTCTGTATAGCAGTACTGTACTTACATTATTTTAAATCAGGGAATTATCAAAAAGTCACAACTTACAGAATATACAAAGCCAGTTTTACTGAAATCACCACATTTTATTAGCAGTTAAAATTAGCAGTTTAGATCCAATTTTGGTTGGCAGAGTAAGAAGAGTACTTTGCTTCCATGCATTAAACCAAGGTGATAACCCTTCTTCTTTAACTATTATCCAAACACCATAACATTCATTCAAATTAATAATAATATAATCATCTAATACTCTTTATTAGATTCAAAATAAGTTTTTGCCAATGTCTTGATTTTTAACAGAGGGGAGGGGTAGGCACTCAGTCTATTTTTAGAGATGCAAGTGCAGGTATTTTAAATTTGAGTGAATTTATTTTCCATAAAGCTTCTGAGATGCATCAGATAATTTTCTAGGAAGGAAGTTTGCTATGCAATAATAAACCATTAACACTCTAACACTTAAGGAACTTAACTGAAGTGTTGAGTAAATCAGGCATTAAACCTGCTAGGCAATGTAAGTGTTAATAATATTTGAAATGGGCATCCAATTTAGTCCACTAGAGATCCATGGAGAATAGATTCCTCAAAGAGTGTGAGTTATGTCCTCTGACCGCCTTGCTGGTGGTACAGAGATGCTAGCAGAGGAAATCTATTGTAGACACACTGTGCTGACTGACTTCCTTTAAGCATCTGTTTGGTCACTGTAAGAAACAGAATGCTAGACTAAATCAACCTTTGCTCTGGATCAACAAATCTCCATTTCTTTGGCAGGCATTTTTCTAATTATGGGATAGAAACCAATAGAGCATTTCAGATTCTTGTCATTTCAATAGGAATGAGTGAGTGACAAATCAACAGGAAAAAGAAAGCACAGTAGAATAAGCTGGAGATAACAGGAGGAGAAGAGCAGCAGGTAAGAAATTTACTCTCTCAAATGTCATGGAAGAATTATTGTTTAGTACAAATGAAGAATGAATGCACTATACAAAAAGGTTTTCATGCCCATCCCCCCAAACCGTTGCCTGATCTCAGAATAAAGTGGCTGTGTTCTCATGACAAACTAAACTCATAGTTAACTGACATATGGTCTACTGAATTAATCTAATTTTCTGGGTTCACACAATGCACTGCCACAAATCACCTTCAATGATGTACAGGCATTAGGAGACTGGAACATGCATTTTCTATAAAATAAATGAATTAAGTGAACCACAAGAGCTGGTTTCATGTTAAAATTGTTGACTAGTTTATGGTCTTATGTGTCATGTGAATGCAGTCATTAAGTTGTTCGTCAAAAGTGAAAGATTTCCAGTGAACATAAAGGAAACATATCTCTTCATCCCACCTCAAACACATACAGGCACTCAAAATTTTCTAGGAACAATATCATATCATAACAGCACATACTCTTAAGGGCTTGCTCAAAGAACATGACCAGCCTATTAAAAGGACCCAAACTGCAATGGTATGTATGCTAGGAAAAGTATATACAAAAAAATTATGTATTAGGTGAAAAGACACATATGCATCTGAATGATTTTTTCATAAACTGAGGTTGAATGATGACAAATAAATTTAAGATGGGTGAAATGAGAAAGAGTGAACAGGGTACATTCCTTATGCATGACAGTTACATGTTCCAGAAGCAACATGATTGGAATAGCATCTTCTGGAGAATAGACAAAATCAGACAGGACCCTTCTTTTAAGTAGCTAACAATTTCAATCAAGTAACTTAACAGAGAGATAAGAAGGAATGGCTATGATTAGTGCAACCTTGCATGTTCAGCTAGAAATAAGAATTAAATGAATGAGAAATTCCAATATATGATTACACAGGTGATTATTTAAGAAGGATACATACATTCCCCACATAAACTGCCCTAACCAAAGATTTTGGAAAAAGTGAGAAGAGGAATAACATAACAATCATTTTCTCTCTCATTCCTTAACATTTCATTCTCCTTTTTTTGGATGGGTTTTCAGATAATCAAAATTAATTTGAAGTTTTACCTGAGTGGCTATCGTGGAAGTGAATTGGGATTGATCATAGGTCCATCCATACTGGCAGCTCTGGACAGATACATTGGTCAATTCAAGGGAGGAGTTACGCAGTAGATGAAACTGAGGTTCAGAAAACATCTCGCAGGAGCTGAAGGCTCCATTAAAATCCCTTGGAATGCTGATGATCAGCACCTCTTCTTTAGTAAGATTGGCAAATTGTTGCTGATGTGGGATGGCACAGTGATGCTCTGGAATGGCTGCTAGGAAGTTATGCAGCAGGAAATGTAAGGGGAGCAAGAGTCTTGGAAAGCAGAGCAGAAGCAATGTTAAGATCTGGAATCGCCCAAAGCTTCCGACTTCCCTCAGGAGCTCTTCAAAGTTCATCTTTGCCAAGTCACTTGTTTGCTCATAAGAGCTGAGATACCGGAGAAGAATAATCCTGCTGATGTTGGGTTCTATATGAACTAGATGCCATGACTTTTCACAAAGTCTTTGTGGACTTTGAAATGTAGAATATGCCTTTCCCCCTTCAGCAGAAACTATGCCAAAGGTTTATTCACAGTGAGAACTGGATGGGGTCAGAATCAGTGAAGTCATAATTACTGAGACATGAAAGAAAGAAATCCAACAGAAAAAAATAAGGACAGGAAGATAGTAGATAGGAGAATATTTAACACAATGAGTATTATTGATTGATCTTTAATGCTGCCAGAAATCAGGCTGGACATACAGTATATTCTTCTCTCTCCTTATCTGTAAAATTAAATACTAGCCCACACAGGCTACCATACTTTCCTATGACCAAGAATTTTCTTTGGGAGCATCTCACTGTTCTTGTTCACTTAGACAGAAATGAACAGAAGACAGAAGAGAGATGTCATCAAACACATTGGAAAGAAAAAAGCTTGTAAACCAAGCATAGGGATAGGTCAATTCTCTAAAGAGGGACTTGCTGGTCAGTTCAAACATTTTAATGGGACATAGATAATATCCCAAAACTAAATTGTAAACGAACTAATCACAATTTAATGTAACAGGTTGTGCAAACTTATCCCAGATATTTATTGTTCAATTTTCAACCCAGAAAGCTGAGTTAATTAAGTAAACTAGGGTCACTGATCTTGTTAAGCATGTCATAAGAACACAGCCAAATGCTGTGTACTTTGATCCTTATGTATTATACTGATACTTCTTATGAGAAGAAATTGAGCTCAGAGAAAAAATAAATAAACTTAGGATACCCAAAAGTCATGTGATCAAAATTCATACACTTAGCAACTGGCATGTATTTATGACATGTCCCAGGGTCATGTGATCATTTTTTGCGATCTTCTGACAAGCAAAGTCAAAGGGGAAGCCAGATTCACTTAACAACCCTGTTACTAAATTAACAACTGCAGTGATTCACTTAACAACAGTGGCAAGAAAGGCCATAAAATGGGGCAAAACTCACTTAACTACTGCTGAGCAACAAAAATTTTGGCTTCAATTGTGTTTATAAATTGAGGAATACCTGTAATCATTCTTAGTCCCATTTATGACTCATGGTTCTTGTGCTCAAAGGTAAATGGCTCAATCATCCAATAACTTTAAGGAAGTTCTAACCATATGGAATAATTATTGATGATGGATTCGGAGAATTAAGACCAATGCATAGACTACAGTGGCACATGTAAGCTGGCTGTCTAATTAAGTATAGACAGTATACCTAATTCATTTCTAAATAAGACCCACTGAAGTAGATCTTGATTTCCTAAAAGCAATTTCACAGCTATGGGTTCCTTGTACAGCTCTTAAAAGTGCTGATATCATAGGTAACATGCAATAAGTAAAGAGCCGGTTCCCTATTTGGGAGTAGTGGGGTTTACCAAGTGATGTCTAATTAGTGGTGCAGCTGTTGCTTGAGTTTACATATCAAGATCCCATACTCAAGAGAGCAACAAATTGGATTCACAGAGTGAACAGTGGATGGGGCAGTAGCATTCAGACCTATCATCTATAATTAGATTTATATGCCCTTGCTGGAACACATCTGGGATCAATGAGCTTGCATATCTGTAATTACAGAAACATTTATTTTATTTACTTTTAAAATGTTTTGTTTTCCAGAAACAGTAGGCTATTACCTAAGTACCATCAGGTAACCTAAGAAATCCTTTCCCCTTTATACAACAATTAAGTCAGAGGTCTACACTTATATTGCTGAAGCTCCATGATCATTGGTGTGGAGTGGTGGTAAAGCAAAATGCGTAACTTTCCATGTTCTGCTCTAGAGGAAGAGAGGTAACTTGTGGCATTTCAGATATGGCTGCCTACAACTCCCAGCATTCCTCAACTTTCTGAGAGAATTTGAAATCCTAAGAGTAAAATACTGTAATGAGAGAATACTTCTGGGTCCTGGGCACAAAGGAGCGATAAATGTTGCTCATTAGAGTGATCAACCTGTTAGGACCTACAGTTGTCAATGGAACGTCATATCACAGTGTAGAAGCATAAAGAAGGCAGAGAGAAAAGACCAGAGTCTTCTTATTATCATTTGACCTACAATCATTTTTCCCAGTTCAGACTTCTTGGAACAAGCCAACAGTGACTTCTTGTGGCTAAATGAACTCATCACAAGTCACTTCAAGTGGTGGTTAACTGTAATACAAATGTTATCATTTAGGCATGTATATGTAAAAAGAAAGTGTGCACAATCCAGCTTTTTGAGCTGGCTGCTGGAGTTATTTGTGCTTCTAGTACAGAGCTGAGAAGATTTAAAGCACTGGGCACAGTGGAGATGAGGCACAACTGTTACCACAGATACATCTCTATTATTTATTTTTTTAAGTCATACCCAGTCTTTATTTGAACATTACTTGTTTATCTTTAATTTAAAAGCTTAACTAAGGAAAATGTTAAAGAAATCCAACTCCCACCCTCATTTTTATATTGAGTTTGGATATAGATTTCGAGAATCCTTGCAAAAACTATAATTAGAAGAATGCACATACTTTGAGCACTGTTCCTATGACCTTTCACTTTCTGGAGGAAAAATGTATGAAGTATTGCTTCTTACCTGTTCGGATAGCATGCTCACATTGGACTATATTAAAAAAATAATCAATGTTTCATTTTTCTTTTGTTTTTTCTTTAAGGTAATAACCAGAACCTAACAAGAAATTTGAAAGCTCTACCCCTGATTTGTGCAAACAAATGCATAGATGAATTTGGGTGCTCTACTCAATGCAAATTATAGGGAGTTGGGTCCAAAAACAGCCTGATTCAGAAAGATTGCTCTGAAGCTGCCTGTTAAATGAGAAAGTCACCAATGTGAAGGAAGCATAACTTTTCTACTTGGGTGGAGATGAAGTCTTAACCATATGCCCCTGCATCTTCTAGTTTATAGATGTGGTCGTTCCAGTTTGCATCAGCCTCAAAAGATAGCTACATCTGTTGGGAGGCAAAAAAAACCACCAACATTTTCAAGAACAAGCAAGGCTCTTTAGAATAATCTCCATTTTATATGGAGATAGAAAGAGACATTGCATAGAGATATTGTAACCATAAATGGCTTAGTTCCCTGCCAAGAAGGTATCATTTCATACTGAGTTAATGCAGCTCCTAGGAGCTGGCCAGGGTCCTGATCCCTAGATATAGAAAAGAGACTTGATTTGATGGGACTTTTATTTGACTGGCAGGTACTTATCTGCTGTGAACATATCCATCCAGACATCTGGGTTGTGGGCTAGCTTACCACAGAAGTAAATACTCACCTGTCAGACAGACAGACAGCCAAAAAGGACGGATTTGTCAGTGACTAGTATCTGCCTGGTCATTTCAATAGTCCTGGTTCCTTCAGGTAAATAATGCCACCTATCAGAACCCAGAGTCATGCTTTCTCTGTAGCAGCACCTGCCCTCTGAAATGGGGTTCTCCCTGAGATTCAAACAGACCCCAACCTACTGGCATTCTGAAGAGGCCTAAGATGTGGCTCTCTGTCTAGCCTTTTGTGAGGGAAAGCAAAATTCCTTGCTTCATTCCATCCTGTTACTCTTGCCATCTTTTATCCATCCATCTTGTTGTGCTTTATAATAATTTGTTTTGATTGTTGTGAGACAGAGTTGCTGGGAGACAGGTGGCATACAAATATGATAAATTATTTGTACTATTAACATTATCATGCAAGAAGGGAGCAGTAGCTTGATTCAACACCAGATCCCACTGCAGTAGAACCAATCAAATAAGGGTCAGTATGACTTTCAGATGGATTAAACCACACCGTTTGGCCTAAGTTGTTTAAAGAGTAGTAGGACTTACCAAAAAGTGATTAATAAAAATAAGCAATGAGATATAAAACCTTGCATACAACCTTTGAGTTGTATGCATTGAAAACTTACCTTTTGAGATCATTCAGGTCAGGGAAACAAATTCCATAAATTTGACTGGATATCTATTTTGAGATACAGTAAAAATCTGGCAGGCCTGATTGTTCCCCCTTATTTCCCTTTTATAACCCAAGAAGTTATGGAAGAATCAGATTATTTGTTATGCTTTCCTCATTTCTCGAGCATAAAGCATGTTTTTGCAAATGTACCGTGTAGTTTCTCCAAGGTCATCTCTGTAGCTCTTTAGACATTCAGAAATCCCAAGGTTAAAACAGACTATTCCTATCACCAGAACATCATTTGGTAAATAAATGGATGGATTTGTGGGGATATTTGACACCTCTAGAAGCAAATGCTTCATGTCCCATGTGCTTGGTTCTTTTGCTCCAAAAGTTGGGCTTTATAATACTTGCTTGGCCCTTATGATCAGAGCACTTCCACATAAAGATTCTGCACCAATTTGAAAGCAGATCCAGACCCCAGTGACATCCACTTAGCCTTGCAGCTTCATGACTTTGTTTTGGGTTTTGTGCATGTTTTGTTAGTTCACCATGGCTTTGTTTCTCGGTGGACAAATTTTGTCCCACCTCTTCTCTTGGATCCTGAGTTTTGGAGCCTGTAAGAAAAATGCCTCTTTGATGGAATTTGTCACAATCTTGTAGTTCAGGAAGAACTGTTTGTGATGCATTCATCTTCTTTCTCAAAGAGAATTCTTCATGGGTGGACATTAACCAAATCCGAATTTCAGGCTGAGAATAGGGATTAAAGCTGGAGAGATCAGTGTTCAAATTTCCATTCTGCTTTGACATGGAGTGATTTCACACCCCACACTAGGTTATGCTAAAATAAGGCTGAGTATTTTGTGGTTCAGTGTGTTTTAGGAACTTGGCCATTGTTGTATTATATAGGCCTTCACATTAGGTCCCAATAGAATGTTATGTGAAGAATAATTGTGTTTTGTCAACTTGGGTTTAGGGTTTAGCACTGTTTCAACCAAACTACTGTGTGTAATTTTGGACAAGTAACAATATTTTATCTTGACCTTTTCTTATGAATTTCTAAAATGATCAAATAATAAAAAAAGATCACACTCAATACCGGTACCTTTTGCTCATTGTAAGAATGTTTAAATAAAAGTGCAAATAAAAATGTATTAAGACAGTTGGATCAGAACTGAGCACCACAGCCCTGTCCCCACATTTGTTATATGCTAAAAGATTAAGTGCCAAAATTGGGTAGAATCCTGCCAGTGGAAAAACCCCAAGGAAAACAGATGAGTGGGCATACCAATGGTTTCTTTTGCACATGTTCTGAATTCTTTCTCCTTTTCAATTTGCTTCTCTGCAGCAGAGGACTTTCAGTGACATTTATAATAGCTTTCAAAAATATCATATATAATTTTCATAGCTAAATCTATTATTATTTCTGCATTATTGTTAGCACTAGCATATCCTCACTTAGAAAATATAGTTTTGAGATATTATAAGAAATGCTTGCTTTGTTTCCTTTTTGAATACTATGGTATTTAAAATATGCTTTTCCTTCTTGCAGTCTAGAAAATTATACCCATAACACGAGCAGGATGGACATGATAGGGCCATCCATCAGAGTTAGCTGGCAGGAAAGAAAAACAGTATGAGGCAAAATAGACATGTTATTTCAAAATTTTGCTGAAATGGCAAACTTGAGAAAGTCATTGTACTTAAACTTCATTTTCCATCTTATGTAGCAGAGTTATTTATTCAGTAGTAGAATCATCATTTCTACATTGGCAAAAAAAAGTGGCATAAAATCTGTACACTAAATGCTGATACATTATGAGAGATATAAATTTGGAAACACTTGCCTATAAATTTATATAGCAGCATAATATAGTCCACCAGAATGAGGAGAATATTCTAACTGATAATCCTGCACAAACTCATGTCCAATTTTTGGCGAATGGGCAAATTTAAGATACTACCATTTACCTTCTTAAAATTCTTGAAGTTAAACTGAGTTCCATTTGGACAGCACTTCAAAGTGCAAATTCATGCAGTGCATTTTTTCCTACCAGCCTACTCGAAGCAATAAAAGAAAACTTACTTTGAGTAACTTTCCTTATTCAAGATGGATCCATACTGCATTTTTTAAAAACAAAAACAGAATTTACTTTTCTATGCTTTGTTTTAGATATTTATTTTGACTGTATTTATGAAAACATTATTTTATGGTGCCAATCAACAATACGCTCTCCACAAAATTATTTTCTTCTTAATTCCAATCAGGCATTCATTTCGTTCTTCATTCCATCCCTACTGTCTAGGGAGAAAAAAGTGTGTTGGGTGGTGGCCATGAAGAGCATTAATTTACTAGAGGCATCTAAGATTGAGGGCATTTGGAAAATATTCTGAGTATGAACCTTTTATGCCCCTGGCTAACATCCAACTCTCCAGGAGTTCATCAAACAAATGATAAAAGACACATGGGTGAAAAGGCCGGCGAGTTTTTTAATGGCATGACCAAGAATTCTCTTTGATTAGCAAATCTGTTAATGACCATCATTCTTCATACAAACAAAAATGTGATTTCCTTTCCTTTTTATTTTTAAGTCATGATTCAGAATTAGGAAAATGCCATGTGAATCTGTACACAGCTTCTGTGTGACGCATGCCAAACTTGTGGCGCTGAGAACATTGCCATGCATTTAAACCAGATTTTTACGGTTTTTACTTTTTTACTCTCATTTGCAATTATACATTCTTGTTGTAATGTATAAAACATTTTAAACCTGCTTTCAGAAAACCATAAAAGAAGAAAATACAACGAGGTGGTTTATCATGGAATCGGACAATGTTTTGAATAAACAATATCATTAACTGATATCCTGTCTGCCAATCAGATAAATTTGTTCTATGCTGTGGGACACAGTGTTAATACAGAACTGCTCCTGGGTGGGACATCTATGATCTTAAAAAACACGCCCTATCACCCATTAACAATGCAAAGTTATCAGCAGTCAGCTATTAAATTCAGTCCAAAGAAATATTCCATATTGTTTACATTACACAACATGTTGCCTTTCATAGGAGACATAATAGCATCCTGATTTGTTTTGCTTTTCATTTGTCAGAATGGGTGGCTCATGCTATCTTTCATCTCTTGACTGAAACACATCTGGTTTTGCAGTTATTCTATATTTCATATTAGCCTGAGAAGCAAAGTTGTAATAGATTATATACATTCCCAAGGGACCCAACAGTCTATGGGAAAATTCAGCCCACAAAATTTCCCCCAAAGCCCCCCAGAAATCTCTTTCCCATTCTACAGGTATTCTGCCATCCGGGTTAGCAAATTCTTCCTACTCCCATTCAGAAAAACAAGGAAATATGGCATTTTGGTTCTAAAAAGTTAGTTTCTTGGGGTGCATAGTAACATAAAAAGATGATTATAATAAGCACGGGAATGAAGTTGCTTAACCTCCTGGTGCCATAACCTTTGTCTCATATTTACAACTCCAGTTGTATACTGTATGATACAGGAATACATATTCTGCTAAATGTACCAGTCCAAACTGCAAATTACAGAAAAACTCCACCAAGAAATCATTTTGTTTCTATAACCCCTGCATAAGGTCTAATATAATTCAGTGTCTCTTGCTACTTTACTATATTTCACATCTTCTTACCCTTTAGATTGTTGGTTTTGTTGATCATAGAAAGAGAAATGTGGCATTGTGACATGTGCTAAATTCGGGGAAAAGGGGTGTGGGGCAAGATAACTACTTTCAATGGCACTAACTCTATATACCCTTTGAAACCAAAATTGTAATGCTGTAAGATAAATGCAAAGATTCTGACACTAGGGCATCCTTGATAGATGGCTGTCTACTGTCCAGTTTCCTCCAGCAAAGGAATATCCCAACCACCCAGGTACAGGACCAGATCCGCTCTCAAATTGCTCTGAACATTAAGAAGTTCCTCCAACAACACTGTCTCCTTAGCTGAGGGAATCTAATCTGATCACCTGGGGCAGCAGAGAAGAAGGCTTTGCCCTCATCACTGCTCTTTTCCTTGAGAAATTTGTTTTCCACAATTCTGACTAGCTGGATGGGTCTATTCTCCAGACAGCCAGTATAATCTTTAACAAATCTTTTCTTCCTTATAATTTAGCCTTTGGGCTGTTGGTCTGAAATACATTTCAATTCACCCCTTTCCACTCTTATATCAGGGGTGTGTGGGGTGAATCTGTTCAGAATCTACTATTCGTTGTCCCCTCCATTTTCAACTTTTTTAATGATAATTGCTGGAGTTGTAGGGGGAAAACAAGTATGTACTGGACTGCACCTCACAATTTTGAGTGTCATTTAAAAGATTAACCATTGCAAATCTACTTGAATGAAGCTACTACAAGACTTTTGTTTATACAGAGGTTAATGGGAGTTTCTTTACCAGTGACTGCTTTTCAAAACACTCATCACCCACCCACCCCCATCTACTATAATTGTATTATGGTGAAATGTTCTTCCCATTTCTTTTGATCAGCACTGTTGCTTTTGAAACCAAAGCATTACCCATACACAACAAGGAAATAGAAGTGCAAAAGAAAATAATATAATGGGGGAAGGAAAACAATAACAACAATGAAAGTTGTCCAGAATGGCTGATTACTGAAACAGATAATGGAAAATGAGGGGAAATGGGATGGGGTACCAGGAGTTCTGAAAAGAAACATACAATGTTATATTGTTTAAAAAGTAATATAAAGAATGTATCTGTGTGTTTTGTTTAAATTGTTATAAAAATTAATTTTCATGAAAATCTCAATAAAAGTTGTGCTGTTTATATTTAATTCTCAGAAGTCTTCCTAGGACACAAAGTTGTCGCTGTGTTGAAATAGATGGGAAGAATGAGTTCATAATCAGATGCCTGGGACATTAAAGCAAGCAGCATATTAAAGATGCTACACTTAGCCAAATAATGCTCCCCAACCAAATCTATCCCCCTTGTTCATGCTGATTCACACAATAATCAAATGGCAAAGATCTGACTGGGTTACAGTAAAAACGTGAGGTCTGTGGAGATGCTGAAGCCCAAAAGCCTCCTCAGACAAGCACCTTGTTTTCAAAGTCCTTTTACTTTACGTACTCATCTTTTAGTACACATTTCCTGATTTCCCCTCTCCCCCTGTCCCAATTCTACTTCCCTTCTTGACTTCCAAAAATCATCCCAACTGAATCTGCAGAAGACACTCCCCATTTTTAATTAGCAACAACAGGAAAGAAAGTGGGCAAGTATAGCAAGAGAGAGAATTTCTGTTCCTGCTGCTCTCACTGAATAATTAGAAAGAAAAGACAGAAATAGGTTTGGGAGCTGGAGATGGTTTGAGGAACTGAGGAGGGCACAAAGATTTTTTTTTAACTTGCCAATCATTTTATTAGTCCCAGAACTATTCCTGTATGCATGTTTGATCTATTATATCTGTTCATTTTAAAAAACATGCACTTGTAATATAAGTTACCTGGAAAAGGCTTGGTCCCAAAAGCCCGGCTAGAAATGCACTAAATAGTGTAAAAACTGAGGCTGCACTATAAACCTGTGTAGATAACATTAACAGGGATCACACCATCCCTAGTTAATACACCAATTTAATTTATTATAAATGTAATAGAAAATGTAGCATCAATCAACAGGTCTGAAATACAAGTACTTAGGAGCAATAATCACAGCTTGTCCTCTGTAATTAATATCATTGTACTAGCTCTGAAAAATGAATGGGGTGAATGCATAATGTACTGTAATGTTAAGGAAATAGATTAATTGAGGCTGTCTCGTATGCTCAGGTTCTGGGCAAAAAAAAAAAATCAGAGTCAGCAATTATAAGCAAAATGCTATAAAAAGAAATATGAAGGAACTATGAATTCTTGAGGACATAAAAAACAGTATTCAGAATTTAAAGGACGTAATGAAGTAGATGTAACAATCTATAACTCTAAAAAGAAATGTAAGCGCCTTTTGACTTTAGAGTGATGCTTGCTTACCGTATAGCATGGCATCATACATGAGCAACTAGCAAACCATGAAATCTCGTTTTTGGCCTGGCGTTTTGATATTAGTCCTGAGGGAGTATTATTTGGATTTCTAAAACAAAGCACTCATTCCACCAGGATTCACAGCGGTCTCAATCACCACCAACACTAAAGCTGCATACAGCTCAGGCTTGCTGCTACGACAGCAATATTATTTGTTGCGAATGAAAGTAGTATTATTTGTCCCTATGCTGCCTTTTTTCTGCTCATGATCAACACTTATGCTTGATACATATTCAGGTAAATATGTACAAATGTCTTAAAGGAATATTGATTCCTACAGTTCCTCATCCTGCATGATAATTATATTTACAGCATACAGTACATGCTATTGATTCTGTACTTTGTTTCTTTTTATGTGTCAAGAGGTATAACATGTTTGTGCCCAACACTAATACTATTTGGAGAGCAGATTAAAACTTTTTTGCTCTTCCAGTATCGCTATACATATACACTGATATATGACATATTTAAGAATTAGAGTTGTATACCAATAGAATAAATCTGCTTACCACATATCACCCAATTAAAATAATTTAGATTTCCTAAACAGTAACTATTTCATTTACAATGAGCAATGCTTGACCACCAGCATCTCTAGAAAGAATAGCTACTAATTCTGGATTAAATCAGAAAGTAATATTATTATCGCATTACATGGAGGAGGGCAGGACTGAATTGTGGTTGTATATGAGTAGAATGAATGCCTCCCTGCCTCCTACATCGTAACGTCTAGGATATGTCAAAATGTTCTGTGTCCAAGAACTTACTGCCACTGGTTCAAGCAAAAAGTAATGTGCAGTAACATTTTGGGTACAGAAGAAGAGGAGAAGGAAGAGGAGGAGGAGGAATGGGGTGAGAAAGACTATTAATTCTGGTTTTAGGCTAAAAAGGTTTCTTTTTGAACCGTTTTTCTTACTGGAATCAGGAACATAAATAGAAACCTTCTATACGCCACATCCCATTTCTCATATGGTCAAAAAACCCCACAGGGATAACACTCTGAAAAACTGACCAGAAGGGGAAGGGAAAAGCCTCCTTTGTCCAGACTTGTGCTCAAATTTATACCTAATGTTTAAATAGCATCTTGATTTTGGGATAAGAATTAGCTGGCGCAGAGAGTAGTTTATACTTATTAATTTTTCTTGAATAATATCCAAGTTTCTGAATGTATGGGAAAGGGTCCATGCTTTATTTAATAAACCACAGATGAATGAGTGCATATATTGGTTGGCTGGTTTCATATATTGTGCTAAACAATAAATTATTGTTTACTGACCTTAGTGGCTGGGTTTACAGAAGTAACACAAACAAGCAAACCATATTATGACTTAGCACAATATGTGAGTGAAGCCAACATGTAAGCATGTTGGGTTTTTTAAAAAAAAACAAACATAAAAAGAGGAATGATGGACTGGGTCATGATATTTTTGCCCCATCATCCTTTGCTTATATAAAAACAAAGGTCTAAAGTAGTGAGTCTCTTGAAGTAATCAATCAATGTTGTAGATAGCACCAGTAGGCTTCCCACTTTTTACTCTTTTACTACCAAACACAAAGGATTATCAAGATGATTGACAGCTATCTTCCAATGGTATTGGCACAACCTATTTTACATGTGAGATCTAGGATTGAATAGGCCAAGATGTTCTATGCCTAATAATGTATTTGGAAAACAATATGGCCAAGCTCAATAAAAGGGCCCAGTCTTCTCTTCAGATATAAATCCCAACATTTCTAAGAGATAGTCAATAATATTAAGTTCAAATAACTGTCCGAATAATAAATTCTATCAACACAAGCCTTATAATTTATATGCTCCTACATCTCAAAGGGGGCTACTCATGACTACAGAAATATTATTTATAATTGTCCCCTCAAATCCTGGATGAAATCCACTAATTCAGCTCTTGTCAGTGGTTCCCAAGTGGCAGAGTTGGGCCAGATTCTAAGGCAGTCTTGTTTATTACCAAGGAAAAGAACCAGGTTAGATTAGATGTTCTTATGGATCACTAGATGCTCTCTATCTTCCTGCTTTTCAGACATATCTAGGCATCCTGCAAATAAGATCATTTGTCCATCTAGCATTATTATTCATCCAAATTCACAGAGGCCATGCAGGGTCCCAGTCAGGGGTCTTACTATTTTCTATCTCTCGAATACGTTCAAGTAAAAAAACTTCATTCAGGTAAATTGAGCCTATCTATATGCAAGATGTGCTCTGCCATGAAACTCAGCCCCTTTCCACTAGGATGTAGAGAATAGCTAGTGCAGGACTGAGAAAAGAGGTTTACAATGAAGGCAGGTGGGAAAGTTAATGAAGGGAATGGGGAGGATAAAATTATTTGTGTAAACATTTAAACAAACAAAGAAATAAAAAGCAGAAATTATTCAAGGAGGCATGACAAACTCTTATCACCCTTGTGGCCTTGGAAGCTAGGAATAGCCTGAGGTATGACTGGGAGGATCTTGCATACTATGGGTTCCTAGAGTTGCATAACAGAAAAGTCTGGAGGTTATGAGGCAAAAGGAAAAACGTAAATATATATTAAAAAGGGAAGAAATATTGTAAAATCAGAGTGTTTCTTATCAAAAACTCATTGCGATTGTGTCTCAACTAAAATCACACTGTAGTTCCAACTAATGTACCCAAAAAATTAATCTGGGTTGTTTCCATTGTTGTTTCTTTGTTGTTTCATCAACATGATCTTACCAAAACAAAGACTTTTGGCTTATATTGCTCTTAGCCTTGTCCTGGAATTCTGCTCTAAATTTTAATAATCCTCTCATAGAACCACAAGCCCCATGTTTTCTCAGGCGTATGTCATAACAACCATGCTATTGATTAAATAGTGTATTCTAGACATTCTCGTAATTATTCTCTATTGAAAAGATGGGCATGAGATTAACAGTACATTATCTTTTTTTAAGGTCATCTTCTAATACAATATAAAAAATAGCCAACATCTCTTTGATGCAAGAACATTCAGGGATAATGTTGGGCCTTGAATATCTATTGATAACATAGTTATCACAGATATTTTCCTTTAATAAACAACCAAGTTCTGAATTCCCACCAGGAAAAGTAGTAATATTGAATAGCCAGCATCTATTTATCTCTTACTAAGAAGTTGCAGGTGTCATTTTATTAAGTTTACACAGCAACCAAAATTAGTCTAAAGATTTGAAGGAAGGAAACAAGCTCCATTCATATTTCATATAACTGCATGACAATTGTGGGGTGAAAACAAGAAAAGGATATCTAGAACTAACAATAAATTAGCCTGATCTGCTGAAATCCTTTATTTCTTACTTTCTATCATTGCGATTTATAGATTCACATAGATGGTGGGGAGAATATTATTCAGTACAATTACAAGAGGCAAGCATTCGTACATTTCCCTTTTTTTTTTGCAAGTCTCCATATCTAAAGCTAGATTCTTAGATACAAGTACTTAGTTATAATGTATTTCCTGATCATAATGGCAAGTTCATATAACTTTTCAGGCCAGAGCACAGAAGGGAGGGGGTACCAGGAACCCTCCCTCCAAATTAGCCAGCTTCAAAAGCTTTATCGAGATTTATCAAGCGCCAGGCTGAAAACTAAATAATTTGAGAGGTGGCAAATACCGATGATCGTCTGGCAGCTGGATTTCTAGGTATTATCATTGCAAAGTATTTAGAAATGGAAAGACTGTTTAAAAAAATAATAAAAACTGCATGTCCAACATATCCCAGAAGGAGAGGCAGTCCATGTTTTAAAATGCCTTATTATTTGGATTTTGAAAAAATACCATACAGCGGAGCCCTATTGGTTACCTAGGTCATTATGTAGGCTTTAGCTCTTTTCCTTGCACTTTTGCACTTTTTTTTTAACCAATAAACATGTAGACCATGTAGAGCTCCCTGAGAAGCTTTCACAGCTGCCTTTACGCAAAACACTACTTCTGGTGGATCTTAGCTTATGGGCATACTGCCGAGGGGGGGAAATAACTGATGCCTCTCTACTTCAGAGCACCCTAGAACAGGGTTTTTCAATAAACTTAACACTTCTCTTTACAGCCTGCTCAGGACTGCTGCTAAGGGATGCTATGCATCCAAAAGAAGCTGCAAAGGATGTAGTTCCTCTCCCCTTGGCTGTTATTGACTCTTCATATAACTATAGGCAGGATAGCAATTGAGGGGTCTGATTCTGACTTTCTTTCTATCAATATACCAGTATCACCAGAGCTACACAAAAGCAGGCAGAGAGAGAGAGAGGGAGGGAGGGAGGGAGGGAGGGGGAGGGGGAGAGGGACAGAGAGAGAGACAGAGACAGAGACAGAGACAGAGAGAGACAGAGAGCGCCAAACAGGGACATCAATACACCTAGACCACCAAGAAGTTCACACCAAGATTTCTCTTTCAGGTTCTGTGCAGCCCTTAAATTTCTCCACTGACTAGAGCTGATGTATGCTATAAAAAGCCATCTCTCCTCGCAATCTCTCAGGGTTCTGTGGTATTGCTAGCCGAGAAACTAAAGAAATGAGGATGAAGGAAAGAATATCAGGCACTAGGCAGGCTGCCCGAATTGTTGCTTGGTGACCGGCAAAAGCAAGCATGAGCTGGCCAGGAGGCTCTCAGCCAGATAGAGAGCTGGGATTGAGACAGGATGGGCGTGTGTGGGCAAGTGAAGCACTGAAGTACAACTAGCTGCTATATGCATATATTTCCGACACATAAGGCTGTGCTGCGGCATCTCGACTGTATATTATACGCAGAGGATTTTCCAGCCTGGCAAGATGGTAGGTCGGTAGGTCTAATGGACTGGCAGCAGCAGATCATTATCTAGCAGTAGACTTGCCTTCTTGGAATACCTGTTTTCCTTTGGTTCCTGGAGTATGGGTTTTCCCTTTGGGTCCTTTTCTGAGCATACCAGGTGACACAGGAATATCTCCCAATAGGCCTATAGCTTGAGCCCTGGATGGAGCTTTGGGAGAAGACTGAGCCCATGAAAGAAATGTAGTCCCAGGCCTATGCGGTCGAGATGGTGATGGGCTTTCCTTTCTGGATAGGGATTGACTTTTGGGGGAAGCACTGAGGTTTCGTGGAGGGAGAACAGGGCTTCTAGCTGGAAGATGGGAGGCTTTCCTTGGGCTGCTCTTCAAGGAAGGGGTAGCAGGAGTTGGGGTTGCTTTTATCCGGGGATCACCAGCTATATTCCCAAATGACCTTTGCCCCTGAATCCTGCAAGAAGCAAAGAAGGAAAAAGTGTAATGTTTTTTTGTAACCAGGTCACCACAGGTATCTTACTCTAAAACTTTACAACATATGATAGAAACTAATAGTCTGTAACAGGTTAAAAGGAAACATATGGTGGCCAATTGCTGCCACATGCCACAACAAAGAAGAAGACAAGTTCGGCTATCAACAAACTCAGTCACAGGACTTTATAACTAAGTCTTAGTGCCTTGTTTTTGCCTATCAATACCAACTTCATATGTCTTGGGGGAGTTGAACAATGTACCCAAGCCCTGATGCACAAATGTAGGCTTCTTTCTCCGCCAACAAGAGAACCCCTACACATCTGACAGAGCAGTATTCCAAGCGATATCAAAATAGCAAAATGCATGCAGACATGTCATCCTGCAAATACAAAAAATACTAGGGTGTTTTTGAGTCCTAATGTCTGTTGTTAGTGTGTGACTCTCATTTGCACTGTGACATGGTTATGTATATTTTGTCATTCTTGCCTTACCCATATTTGGACATGTTTATGCAGTGTTTGCTTCAGCCAAGATGTTATTTGCATGGTAGAGGTGAGATGCAGGTTAGGTTTTGGAAGGAACAACATCACCTTTGCTGAAAGTCACATAAACCAAGCATAGAAGCCACTTCTGTTAAAGAAGCAAACACTACTTACTGAGCACTTAAAGATAGAGAATTTCTGTTAAGATAATGGTTTCTTTTTTTTAAAGTATTTAACTGATATTTTGTATTTATTTTGTAATTCACTGCCTTGTACAGTATATATTATTTGGAAGAAAGACAGGTTACACATTAAATGAACAAGAAATAGGTTTTTCTTTCCTTGTTTCTACAAGGAGGAAAGTTGGCAGGCAACTCTTTCAGCCAGTCCCCGGAGACGAGAGGGAGTCCTCTCGGCAGGCAGCAACAACTTGCAAACTTCCCTGCAGGCTTCCCCATTGACTTTTAGGGGAAGCCAATAAAAAAGATTGTAAATGGTGATCACATGATTGCAGGGTGCTTGGAAGCTGATCATAATTATGAAAATGTTGCCAAGTGCCTGAATTGTGGTCATGTGATTGGGAGTGGATGCACCATGACATTTTACAGGATGTAAAACATCCCATCTGAGGCTGTAGTAACTTCAACTGGTAGTTAAATGACCAGTTGTAAGTTGAGGACTTCCTCTAAGGAAAGTAAACATTAGCGAATGTAGATGCAGCTACGTACTTTAAGTAAGATAATAAAAGTCAGAGACAGTTGATGCATATATCAGAATTGTTACCCACAACCTTATATATAGGAACCTCTAGTATACAATATTAAGCTTGAAAAAAAATCCCCAGTAGGGAATACTAAACTAAGAGGGCATAAAATAGGTTTACTCCTTCAGTTGTGATTCCTGCCTAAAATGTCCTTTTTTATATCTTTTATTTCTAAATACTCCCAAAGAACTTTATTGTGTTCCAATCTGGTTTGAAAAAGTTTTCATGACCCCAATGGAATCTCTTTTAAATGCAAAAATACCAACTTCCACCTAATTTTGAAAGCAAAGCCATGGGATGTTTGGGAAGGCTTTATAGGCACCCTATTTTAAAATTATTGTCTAACATCATAGCAAGATTAATCTGGGAAAAAATGGTAGATTACAAGCTAATGGTTAGGCTGGGTAAATATAAAGAAGGAGCTGAGGAGATAGCAAGGACAAAAGTAACTCTCTAAATCCAACTGCTTGCTGAATCAGAAAGTAGTACTACATACCTTATGGACCCAGCTGCATCACCGGTACTTCTACTTGGTGCTGCTGGTAGAAGGGGTGAAGGGGTCCCACATTTTAGTTCTATCGCAGGTGGCTTTACAGGTACAATGGGGCGAGGGATTCTGCTCCTTATATTTAAACTTCTCTCCTCCATCTTTACCAGGGAAATTCTCTCCTGATTTCCAATCTTCCTTGGGGTGAAATCATCTGAATCATGAGTATCTTCCTCAGAACCAGTGGCTGACAAGGTTTCTGAAGCCCGCTGCCTCTCATCACTAGAGGAAGCAGAAGATGAAGCTCCAGAAGCTAACCTGAACAGATGGCTTTGCCTTTTCTCCATTACCAGGCGGGCCAAATCCTGCTGTTTCAGTCTCTTGTATAGCCTTTCTTTGCCAGAGTGTGAAGCTGAAACATCTGATCCAGTGTCTTCTTCAGACAGCAAGATAGGAATCCGGCTTCTATACCTTACATTCAGTGGCTTTTTGGAAGTTTCTGCTAGAATATGTGGAAGCAACTCTGCTTGTCTAAGGGATTCATTTGCAAGGGTTTTATTATCAAGGCCAGGTTCCTCTGAAATCAATTTACTATCTTCTTCCACATCTGATTCAGGAATAAGTTTGCCCTTAAGTTCTAGCTCCTCTTCTTCTCCCATTTTAACACCATTCAGGAATACCAGTTCCCCTGCAGCTTCAGAGGTGGTTTCAATGTGATTCACTGAGAAAGCACAACTTTCCATTTCTCCCCCTTCCAATGCTGAATTCACACTCCCATTTTCTATCAGTACCTGATTTTCCTCTAATTCTTCCTCAATGATTACCTCTTCAAACTGCCCTGCATTAGAGTATTCCTCATGCCTCATAAGCTGGCCACTGGAAGACATGATGTTTAGATGTGTCTTTTCGGCAATATGGACAAATGTGCGTTCAACTTTAGTAAAAGGGGAGGAGGTTGTGGCCACAGACATAGGAGGCTTTGGTTCAGACTTGAGGATGGAAGACAATGTTCCTGGCTCAGATACATCAAGCTGGCTTCCCATAGGCTGAGGTTTCTCACTTTGAGGAGTCAGTGCAGCAAGAGTTCCAAGATCAATATCAGGAGCCAGGTCTGTATTCACAGGTGACTTTTTCAGGTCACCTGGTGAAAAGAGAACTAATGTTTTTGAGCCTTCCTCAAGTTCCAAGTCTCCTTCTGCAGCTGATGCTCGACCCTTGGATTCCTTCTGGTCATCTGCTAAAAGAGTGGATGGAGCACCTTCCTGACTACGCTCAGTACTTTTTTGACTAACTCCACTGCTTGAATCACTCTGCATATCAAGTTCTTCCCCTAAATTATCAAGTTCTTCATCATCATCCTCTTCCTCCTCTTCTTTTTCCTCCTTTTTTTCTTTGTATCTGCCATTTGCCAGCTGAAGATGAACATTAGGTGGTTTACAAGGGGCCGTTAAGACAACATTTGAGAAATCCACTTTTTTTATTCGTTGGAGAATTTTGGATCTTTCCCTATTTTCTGATACATCCCTTTTGAAATCTTGGTAAGGCAAATTTAAAGGCACCACCCTGGGGAGACCATTCATTTCAAAAGGTTTCAGTGGGAATACCTGGAAAAAGACATACAAAAATAGTTGGTTATCCAGAATGTTAAAACTATATAAGCAATGTTGTAATAGTTGGGGTCCCTTTCCTGTCAGCTTCACACCACTTGGGGAAGGGGGGAATGGCATCTGTTTGGCCCCTGCAGCAAGTAGAATCAGAGTGGAAAGTATAAGGACCTTGTCTCCTTTCATCCCTTTTGGGTCTTATATCTTTCTCTCTCTGAGGGAGAAACATTTGCCTTCGATGTGAATGTTACTTATGCATGGCTTTCAAGAATCACATGATGCCCCTTCCCAGTTTTGTCAAATAACAAGAATTAATGAAGTTATGTTTGAAGAAATATTCTGCAGGGAAAAAATCTGTATTGACAAATCCCTTACCACATGATATTAATACCCTGCTTAAAGCCCAAGGGTATCTACTGGGATGCCTGAAGAACAGTTGGTAGAGTTCCCCCTCATTCTTTTTCAGTATTCCATCTTCAGTATCCAGTTCTAATACATATAGGAAGGAAGGAGAGGCAACTGCCTCCCACTGATCCGCTGCTGCTGCTACTAAAAACAAAACCTGCCCTTCACCTCCTACTAGTGTGATGTCTGATTAACACTCCTAAGAGGTAACAATGCAAAAGGTTATTATTCAGTAAATACCCTAGCAAAGCCCACGGGTCATCCTGTAAACAAGAAAAACGTAACTGGAACAGAAAGAAAACCAGTTAAAAAGAGAATATACACAGAAAAGATAAATATTATATGATTTCTAGCAACACATAGTAGCAGGAGAGGTCATTTAATAAAAGGAAAGCTGTAGAAAGAAACAGAGATGTCCAGGGACAGGAGAGACATATATGACATTATTTTGAAGTGGAAATACTTTTATTTTAAAAAAAATATATCTGAAAATTGATGAATATCTGAAATGAGTAGGAAGCAGGTATTACACAGGAAATAAGACTAGATTTCTGTACAGTTCGCTAAGCATCAATTAGACAATAACAAAAATTGCTTAATGTAACTGTGATTCTTCAAATGATCATCTGTGCTTTCACATGTACAGGTGATATACTTCTGTGAAATTAATGCCAGAAACTTTTTACAGCTACTTTCTACAAAATTTTATGAAAGTGTGCCCTGCATTGCATATGCTCCAAGCAGTGGCTCCAGTTATACTTTTCATGTTATATTACCAACATGTCACTCCAGCAGCTCTAAGTATTTGATAGATCAGGCATCATCCAAAGGAGGTGAATTGATCATATTAATGTATATAGCAGATGCGAATGTTTTGGAATATACATATACAGTTTATCACAGGAGTACACCCCCCTCACATTTTGTAAATATTTAAGTATATCTTTTCATGTGACAATACTAAAGAAATGACACTTGGCTACAATGTAAAGTAGTGAGTATACAGCT
>JANHFL010004385.1:35493-52902 GCA_032468155.1 Oxyrhabdium leporinum
TGATGGACTGGCCAAGCATGTCTCCAGACCTAAACCCTATTGAGCATCTGTGGGGCATCCTGAAATGGAAGGTGGAGGTACGCAAGGTCTCTTACATCCAGCAGCTCCATGATGTCGTCATGGAGAAATGGAAGAGGACTCCTGTGACAACCTGTGAAGCTCTGGTGAACTCTACGCCCAAGAGGGTTAAGGCAATGCTGGAAAATAATGGTGGCCGCACAAAATATTGACACTTTGGGCCTCATTTGGACATTATCACTTAGGGGCGTACTCACTTTTGTTGCCAGCAGTTTAGACATTAATGGCTGTGCATTGTGTTATTTTGAGGGGACAACATATTTACACTTATACAAGATGTATACTGACTACTTTACATTTTAGTCAAGTGTTATTTCTTCAGTGTTGTCACATGAAAAGATATACTTAAACATTTACAAAATGTGAGGCGTGTACTCACTTCTGTGATATACTGTATAACACCTTTGGTTAGATGGACAGTTTTAGAATTTAAATATAATAGAATTCTAGTATCCCTAGAAACAATTATATCAGGAAGATATAGAATGGAATGTCTAAAAAAGATTTTATCCTTTTTCTCATGACTCTAAGGGGAAATCTGACATTAAAAATTGGGAAGAAGATGGTGATGCAGAAAAATCGGATGAAAGGGAGAATATTGACTTTGGACCAATTGATAATGATGAGGATGGATTTTTAACATACACTGTGCTAAGAGATAAATTTCATCTATCAGATTATGTAACTCAGTGGCAATATTTACAGCTGCAACATTTAACAACGTTGTTTGTACCAGCAACCTTTTCAACTTCTAAGACATCCAAATTACTAGAACAATTGGTGAAATCTTTTAAAACTAAAATACCTATTAGTTTCTATAGACATTTGTTATCAATAAATCCACTTGATATGAAGATGTTAAGAGATGAATGAAATAAAGAATTAAATTCCTATATTACATATCTTAATTTCTATAGCAAGTGTGTCAGTGGGTCTTAAACTAGGATTTATACAATAATAAAATAAGAGCAGTGTGGTGGCTAGGGATGAAGATGCTTGCTTCCCACCTGGAAGTTTGATCCTAGGTAACGGCAGACATTTCTTTCTTAGGGTGCAAAGAAAAAATATCTGAGTGAGCCCTGCGTGGTGTCAGGAAGGGCATCTGGCCAATCAATGCTCAGCTCCATCCAGTCACCTCAACTCTATCCTGAATTAAGGGATTACAGGGTTATAAAAAGGGAGAAAATAATATCTAGAATTTATTGGATTCCATTAAGTTTGTATAGAAAAGGATTGTCTATTTTGTTGAAGATGTAATAAGAGCAATGCTTCTTTAAAACACATGTTTTTACATTGTCCTATACTTATTAAGTATTGGAAGAAAATAGTGAACTATATAAATGTGACTACGTGACAAAATTTCTAGAGGATAATGTTGCCTTGAATTACACAGTTCATATATGGAATTTGACAACTGAGGAATGTAAATGATTTTCTGTGCCCTTATTATAGCTAAAGAATTGGTATTACAGCTCTGGAAAAATAAATATATGTCCCTATTTAATCAATGGAATAAAGATCTGTTTATACTTGCTACTAGAGCAGATTGCCTATAAACATGGAATTTGTATAAATAAATATAATGAAATATTGATCTTATTTATACAAAATTCTAATAGATAGATAGATAGATAGATAGATGGATAGATGGATGGATGGATGGATGGATGGATGGATGGATGGATAGACAGACACACAGACACACACAGACAGATAATGCCCTTGCATAATGTTTGCATTAGATAATTATATATAGAATTGTAACTGTTTACTGTTGTAATGAAATATTACTTTATTTTTTGTATTTTTTCACTTATTTTTAAGCATTTGGTTTTTAAAAATAATGTATTATCACTGTATTTTGTTCAATTTAGTTTCTTTTCTCTATTTAAAAAACTTTTAAAAAATTTGAATGTGCTCTTGAATTATATAAAATATTTGAAATCTATGGTATACTGTATAAGAATTGTACAAATACTGTGAATAGCATACAGCAAATAGTATAATAATTCAATGTTAGACAGTGTTCCCCCAAATATAGCATCTTTGGTTATCAACCTGTATTAACTTACTATGAATGAACTGACATGCTATCAGTGCAATGGAAAGACTAATTATTTATTTAAAAATTGGGCAGACAGGTGCAATAAAATATGTAACTTTCAAACATGAATGTACAGTGACCACTTGAAAAACACAGTTAACAAACAGTTCTCTTATCACATGTACATGTGAAATCCCCAGCCAGACAAGGAGGAAGGATCAAGGAGGACATTAGCTTTGAATCATTGTGCAGCCAGAAGAGACCTAGGACTGACTCAGACACAAACACACACACACACCCTAAGTTCCATCTGTTCATTCACAAAGGAAGACAAGCAATCTGGGGAGATTCTTCTACTATAGGTAGAACACAATAAAGTAGTCAACTTGAACTTTTCACATGCAGATCTGACATGCTTCGGCCTGACAATTACCCAATAGAATTTGGAGTTGAGGCAGATGCTTTAGCAAAAAGTTATATAAAGTATCTCCCTGTCCTAAAGATGCATTGGTTTGAACTATGATGAAATCATACGTATGAAAAATTGGTGACTAACTCATATCACCAGTTTATTAAGTTCAATATTGAACTATTAGAGAGGGAAGCAATTGAAGAAATCATAGCTGTGGCCAGTCTGTTCTGAGATGTTTGTATGTATGTATGTATAATAAAACAGTGGAACCCAGCAGTATATTCTGTTTTTAATGTATAAATACATTTAATGTATGCATGTATTGATGTAATGTATAGATACATTTCATGCATCTTATGAGCGTAAGATAGGCATCAATAGTTTAAATGAATAAGAAATTTGCTTATATTGTTATATATTTGTTTATAAATACATTAAATATAAACACACTCACACACACACACACACAAATTCCACTGAAAGCTTGTTTGGGAAAAAGCAAACAAATTTAGACAACAGAGATATGACAATAAAACAAATAGCAACAAAACATTAGGTTTTCATAAAGGAGATGAGGACATTAATCATATGGCTGTTGAAAAGGAACTGAGGGTTGGAAGGGATCTTTTAGAAAACTAGATCCCCATATCTGTGATGCACAGATATCATAATAAAAAGTACACCTTCACATAACATGGATGAGGAGTTCATTGCCAGATAATATGAGAGTGGTCATAGGTTATATAAGAGATTTGATAGAAAGGAACCAATGAACTTATTGTACAGCATTTGAATAAGCTTCAAATTATTTTGGCGCAGCTTTTGGAGATGATAGTTCAGGCAAAGATATTTAAAGTATACTTTATACATTTAAAAGAGAAAGAATTAAGTAGTTGCTGAAATCTACTTGATCAGACAACCTGAATAATATTCAGTAGTATGATTCTAAAGCAAAATAAGAACAAATAACAGGGTGTACACTCTCTGAAATCCCAGTCTCTTAGATACAGGGGCAGGTAGATGTAACAGGTCTTACCTTCTTGCAGGGAAAAGTAGCAGCAGTAAACCAAAAAGCAATCTGAGTGCTCTGATCATGACAAAAGACTGATGATACTGCGCTCCACCTTGATCATATTGCAAGTATCTCAAGACCAAAAAATTAAAAAATTAAAATCTAACATGTGACCTTCAGCATGCACTGGGTCAATAATTTGGGTCAGATTCAGGGTTGTCATGGTGACCATGAACTCCCGATGAGCCCCAAATTCAATACTAACTGGAAGCAGTTTTATATCAGCTTGAGGAATTCAACTGTCAGACCAGCAATGGAATCCAGCAGCCCAGGTATGTGTTCAGTTTACAACCCAAAGGCTAGTAAAGCAGCAAGAAATCCAGCTGCGGTCTAGAACCCCACCTCAGCCATAAAGATCTCATACCTGGTTATCTACAGCACAGAGGCCCTGAAAAATATCAGAGCTTCTCAGATAATAACTGCCACTCCTTTCTACTATCCTGAGGTCACCACTGATGCCAAACACAGAAACAAGGTTGGGCACATATCTGAAAGAGGTATCTCCCTAACTCTGGCCCTCCAAGTCTCAGTAATAGATGGGAGTCTCACCCTTTGACAGGAAAAACATTGTCCAAATGAATGCAATTATATTTATAAGGAATTCCTGTAGGCGTATTTTCAAAAACGGGGATTTTCAATTGCCAAGATATCTTTGAGAAATGTGCAATTTACAGTTAAAGATGGAAACTTTGATCTTCATTATGCTTTTGACCAGAATGTTTACCTTTACACTAGTACCAAACTCAAATACTCTTACTTAACATAAATTATCCTTCTTGGACTCTTTTGGAATATTCTTATACAGGAGTTTTTGTTCATTATACAGTTTTAGGTTAAACCATAAAAATATATATTTCCTGTCACTATCAGTTAAAAAACTGTGGTATACTATTTCCAAAAATTGTATTTTGATTCTTCTTTTCATGTCAAACAAATTCATTCTAAGGTTAAACCATATCTTAAAATTTATTTTTAAAACTGTTATATTTTTGGATGGATATGATATTTACTTTAGAGTTGGGTGATAATTAGTTTTTCTCCTTATTTTCTGGGTTAAAAAGATAAATATCATTTATCCATTATAATTTACTAGCAATATTTACAAGTGTATCTACTGACAACTGAGTTTGGACCTGCAGCTTTTTCAGCATTAAAAACACCTGATGTATTAGAAGCCAGCAGTTAGTAGAAGTTAAAAGTCTTCAATTCCATTTGGATACTCCTGTAAAAATTGGGGAGAGGGGAGTGGCAGAGATGACATTTTTTGAAGAAAAAAATTACAGCAGAGGAATGCCAAAATAACAAAACAGGAAATTACTAGAAACATTTATGCAGGGCAGTGCTATTCTACCAAATTCTGGAAAAACCTTCACAAAAATCAGTGAAACTGCATTACAGTTGAGTCTACACTCAACACTTAGCAGATTTCTGTTTTCAAATGTTCGATCTTTGAAAAACCAGCATACACATTATCCACACTTGAGGAAATATTGCTCATAAAATTGTGTAAGTACAGCAAGTCTATATAGTTGATCTTATCTGATTTCCAAAAGCAGGTTGTATCTGATTAGTGCCCAAATAGGAAACACTAGGTATATCAACAAGACTGAAAACTGAAAAGACATCTGAGATGAAGCCAGTATCAAACCACTTCTACATCATTTCCAAGTAAATGATCTGAACATGTCAGTGACATTGCCAGGAATTAAGCTTCATTTATGCATCAATGCTGCATTTATGCATTTTACGTTTAGCTAGTGTAGCATGTCTGGTCAGCCCACACAATGTGTTTTCCTGCTACAATTGATCTTGATGCCCTGGCATGCCTAGTGGTTGCTGCTCTCTTCACCACTGCCTTAGTCAGTATTACATTTCATTGCCCTCCCCATTTAGAAAGATTGATTAACTCCACAAGCATCAAACCATTAGTTGTTTTTTTAGGCTGACATGTTTCTACACTGGTTTCTCTCTGTCCCAAGGCCTAATAGGAAGTAAGAGAAATGAGGAAGGGAGAAAACATTAGCAAAATCATAATACAGAGTCCAAAGAAGGACATTCAAGAAAATCTATCCTCTTATGCTAATATATAAGATGTAACATTTAGGCTAGTAGAGCAGAATATATCCTTCTCTCTATTAAATCCAAAATTTATCCCTCCCTTTCACTAATAAAAATCCTCCACAATGTTAATGCCAGGTAAGGAGAGTTTGCATTTGGATTTGAAGTCTACATTATAAGAAGAGCGACGGTCCAGTGAAAAATGAGATTTAAAAAAAAACACTGCCACAAGTTATGCCTTTGATTCTTTAATAAGGTTTTGGTAGTATACAAGCTTTTTTTCCGATTGTCTGGATTAACATACATGGATTTAAAAAAGGCACAAAATCCATTGCACAGCTTCGGTTTAGTTTTTTTGTTTCTTGTTTTGTTTTAAAAGATGAAGTTGCTTGTTATTTGTGATTTCAAGTGTAGGATCTTACAGTACTCTGCAGCATTTACAGCATGTTCTACATACAAGTAATTCAGTGCATGCTTTTATACATAAGATAGAATTTCAAGTTCTGTCTTACCATTAGTCTCTCTATATACAGAAGTAATACAGTGCTTTTATCCAAAAAAAGAAGCAGCTTCAATTTTTTTCTTACATGCTTGGTTTGCCCAGGGGAATAGTGCAAGCATATTATACAATGTCAGTACAAAAAGGTGAAAGGCGGGGGCGCAGAAAATTATCTTCAGTTCTAACAGGCAACACACACAAAGAATAAAAAGGCTCAGGGAAAACAAACTTTTGAACCCCTTCTGGTAACTTGGTCCTTCCAAATTAATTCCTGCTATGCCACAATAAAGTTATACCTCATAACTCTCCTAGGGAGGGCCTTTTCAGTCGATGCAAAATATACATGTATCAGTCTGCAATAATACCAGGATGATTCTAATTCCTGAGGTTTTCATCAAAAAGATATTTAAAATATTAAGAATTGGCACTCCATATAAGAAAAAAACAACACAAAACAAACTTGGATGTTTGGAAAAACACACCAAGATAGTATGCTGCCATAGGACAAAAAGCTGGTGCAAATGTAACATGCTATCTTCACTGCTGGACCAAGCATTCATTTTCTAATATGAATTCCATTCTTTCTAAATTTCTTTTTAAAGAGCGTCCAGCAAATATACTGACTGACACTCTGGTTTAGCTGAGAAGTAATGAGCCTTAAAATTAAAGATTTGACATTAGAAATCCGATATATGCACAGTTGAGGCCCCAGGACTGCGTGTCGCACTTTCACCCCTGCAAGTTTCCAGTGCTTTTTCTAGAAACCTCAAAAACTACGATATAAGAAAATTACATGACTAGGGAATAATTATATTAGCCACATTTATTTTTTATTAAATTTAAATGGAAATTAAATAAAATTCAGTTTTTGTTGTCACCTCATCTTTTTGGAATGTGACTTCTGGTCTTTATGCTCTGGAACAACAGTGAAGAGGTTTTGATTGCACAGCCAGAATAAGATGTGTGTGTGAGAGAAGGAAGAATTTATTTTAGACAAGGAGAATATTATTCCACCATTAAGCCAAACTGTAGTTAGAAATTAGTTCTTTGTATGCACACTGATCCTATAAAATCATCACTGTTGCATTTCTATACATATTGGGACCAGTACGTAAACAGAAGAAAAAAAATCCAATCCTTCTCATCTTCAAAATCTTAGTAGTGCCAACTGCTGACCCACAATAAACAGTAGCAGCAAATGTTTAGGCTTAGGATAAGGCAAAAGAAAGATACTGTAGTCCCTGAGGGTGCTAATGATTATGAGAGAAAACTAGAAACCCCAAGAAACACAACACAAATTACATCAAGTGATCTCAGGCATAAGAAATTAGAAGATGCCTTAATCCTGAGAAATGCAGATGTATTTGAACAAATAACAATCCAGCTCCCACAAGAATTAATAAGCATGAGTTTAGTATATCCTGAAACTGGTATGATCCTGGCAGAATATGTTATTCATTTAGAACTTGCTGATTTGGTAAGTCTAGAATTTCAAAATGTTGTTAAAAGAATTTGTAGGATATCTGCTTTGCAAAATACAAATCCAGACCTTGCATGATTGCACTGTACTATGTCCATTCTCACCAACTTAGTTTTCTAAATTCTGGACACATGTATTGTTTGATGGCTTTCAGAAGCTATTCCTCCATTTATAGTTTTTTTCTAAGCTAGGGATAGGTCCCAGTATGTTTTCTGTGTTCCTGATTCTTCAACATAGCCTTGCACGATGTTAACAACCATGGCTATCACTACTGGCAGGCTAAAGTACACCGCAATCTAGATTGTATGAATCAGAAGCACTGAAATTAACCCCTTATGAAAATATGCCTTTCATTCAGTCAATCCTTTTATTTTGAAACTCTTCATATATTGCTATGGTTCTACCTGCACAGGCTTGAAAAAAAAACATAGGAAGACAGACAAGAAATTTCATTAACTATCTTTGTTCCAATCTTGGAAAGAAGTAATAAACTGTAATACATTCTGAAAATATCAGTATTTTTTTGGTACAGAGATAAGGCCAAATATAAGCAAGCTCTGTTTTTTCTCAGGAAGGACCAAAGTGAAGGGGCAAGTAAGTGTCCTTTGAGTATCCTTCTTATTCTATTGTTAAATGGAACAGCTTTTGCAATGTAGATGCATTTTATGTTTAGAGATAGTTTGCCTGCATTTGTGATGATTTATTGATAAGGAAGCTCTGTGATTTATTACAAAGAAAATATTATTAAGCTAGGTACACTGAAGAGACAGGATTCAACAGAAAGCATAGTACATTGTTTAAAAAAAATAGATCATAAATTTGATTCTGAATGTTAAATTACATGCAGGTTAATGCAAAAATGGAGATCAATTTTCAACTCCAAGTTACATAATTATAGCAGCTTGTGTATGTGTTTTTTGTACATTCATTATATCATTTTTTCAGTAGTTTGAATACTACAATGACTACCAATACATCAAATGGAGTGTTAAAAACATTTACTATAAATGTTATCCTTGTGCTGTTGTGAAACCGCTAAAGCAGAACTAAATGTTATCGTGATTCAATATACAGAAGTCTAACAATAAAAGGAGCTTGACCAACTGTTACTTTATAAGTGTTACCAAAACTAGCAACAACAAAAAATACTCTTTACCAATTTTATATCATTGTAGGGAAAGACAAAATCCAGAAAATCATTTTTCAATACTATGTAGCTTCTATCAAGAATCCTTGTAAAATAAAGTAACATAAATTGTAGGCTGTACAAAACTGGACAAAAATAAAATTATGATAACCTAAACCTTTAAAATGATTGACTTTGATCTGCAAGTACAAAGCCAAATGCCTTAATCCAAATCCAAATGCAATGGGAAGCTGCACTTCGACAACAACTTCAGCTCATTTATCAGCACAGGCTTGTGCTTAAGGGAGTGATAGCTTTCGATAGTGACTTATAAAAAGGAAGTTTTATAAGCATCTCAGAAGCAAAATTATCTACATGTCATGAATAGTATATTATTTTGTTTCTTCTAAAAACTGCCAAAAGTAGTTTTCCATTTGATTGAATTTCTTTACAGTGTTAATTTCAAGATGAGACCTCACATAATAAGGCATTTCTCAACTTGTATTATCATAAGCTTAGACCCAACCAACTGAGAAATAACAGAACAAAATCTGCATAAAATTCTGATTTTGATCCTATGCTACTCTTTCAGTTGTTCAATAGATCAAAGATCAGAAGAAATAATAATGGACAAGATATACAATCGAAGATGAAAGTGTCATTTGATGCTGAAATACTAAGGAATTACTCAAAATGGCAGGAGTGATTCACCAATAACCACAAACATTTGATGTTGGGCCAGTGAGGAAAAATATTTTAGAAAAGGGGAGCTGTCCAGTATTTTTATCTAACCCAACATCTGGTAGAAGAAAAATGAGTACTTTTTTAATGTACAAATTCGTTGGGGGGGAAATGACCATAAAAGCAATGCCCTAATTAAGGTTGGTATGGTAGATTATATCCAATGACTGCATTATGTCCTGGAATACAACATACAAAATAAGCTAGGATATATATGTGCATATATTGCATCTTTAAAGAAAATCTCTAGATACCTACATTGAAAATAATCAGAAAAGTTAAGATCGGTTTAAGTTAAAATTAATTTAATTAATTATCTGATTTGTTAGGATTTCTAATATATTTATGCTAGAAATAACCCACCTGTAGAAGTCGGTTTGATCCCAAACTCACAACATATGAATATACAAGATAAACTTTTTCCCTGTGATTCTAATATTCTTATACTAAGGGATTTAATTAAGAATAATGGCCAGTGAGGGAAGCATCACTACAATTCAGTAAGGAAGAAATGAAAGTGCATGATTATAATCTAATTTTTAGTCATTCATATAAAATGCTATAGTATTATAAAGTTTTGACCATTTTATGTGAAAGACCGAAAAACAGAAGCCAGTTCACAAATCCATATTAGTGGATTCACAGTATTGGATCTATGAAATAATTCCACAGATATGTAAAACAAGATCCTGACCTTCTTTGGAAATGACTGGATGTCTTTCCCCACAATCAGAATAACATCCTCAGAGCCTAAACTAAATCTAGTTTGTACTCATCTTTCTTGTATCATCTCTAGAATATCAATTTTCCTATCAGGCCACAATCTATTACTAATTGGTGTTTAGCAGCAGCATAAGGAGCTTTGAACGTAACCCGATTTTACTATCACAATTAGCAGAACCAAGCTTTTAAAAATCACTATGGAGCAGCTGTGTTAAATAAATAAATACTATGTGTGTACTGCATATATTGTGCACATGTTTTGTAAAGCACTTTAGAACATTTTGGATGAAAGATACTATAAAAAGCAATATATTATCATATATACATAATTTGCTTATTGTATCACCTACCAGCCCAAAATGATTGACTGTGAAATTGTATTCACAAACATTATAATTTATAAGAAGCAAGCACCTTTAAAAGGAGGTTGAGAATTAAAACTATTATTATAAGAAAAAATAGCCTAGAAACAGATTCAGGAACATTTATGCAGAATTCTAGATATTAATGTAACAGGGGCAGAAACATCCCTAAAGGAGGGAATTTTGGAAGAAAGAAAACAAAGTATGCAACAGATATGGAAGAAAGGAGACCAGAAATTGGAAGAACGTAAGTTGAGGAAAACTAGGCAAAAATCTATGGATTGAGCATGAGGTAAAAGGAAAGAAACAAGGAAGAAAGTCCAGGGAGAAAAAGGAGTTCATTTCTACTATTCAATGGAAAAAACCTTTTATAGGCCAGTGTGCTCTTAGAGAGCTATGATTTTTCATCTTAGATTTCAAGAACTCCAGTCACTTTCAGCAGTTTTGAAAAAAAATAACATGATAAATCAGTTCATAGACAAAGAGGTGTTATATATTATGAAACACAGAGCTAGGAATCCTATACAAAAGATTTTATCAATTATATTAAGATCTGGAAAGCTTAGAAACTGAACTTAAAAAAAGCTAGTTTTCAATTAGAGCAGCATAATGGGTTCAATCTCCATTCATTACAAATCAAGGTTGCATCAATGAGGTATTTTCAACATTAAGTTGATTGGCTATTATCTTGCAGCTGGGGGTATTTTAATAACATACCAAATTGTGATCAATGGAACTGTTTCCCCATTTTCATCATTCATGGAATAAGCCTCAAGGGAATAAATTCCTCATAGGCTCTATTAAACTTATTATTGTCTTTAATTATTTTGTTTTGAATAACTTACTAAACTGCCTTCTCAAATTGTACATTTCACTTACCACTTTATATACTGTATAATATCAAATTGGAAATTAGAATGTACTATAGTACAGCTTCAGACATTTGTGCACCTGGGACCTTTGCAGATATACTAAACCACAACACTCATCATCCATGATGTGTGGTTATGAGAGTGGCAAGACATGATGGGAAGTTGAGAAGCAGGCTACAATGGGTTCAGTGAAGATTATGCTGCAGAAAGGTGCAACCAATTTGTGCCTTAAAGTGCAAAGTCATTTTTAAAATCTATAAATTGTGCACATGCAAATACACAAAACATGTTACAAGAAAATAACATTAAGGGGATGCATAACTGTACTGCTCCATAGTGTTTATACCATGTCTTACAGCACTTAAGAAATGTTTTTAAAAACACATGAATGGCTTGATGAAAATGTAAATATATTTTGTAAGCCTTTAAAAGCAGGTAGAATTCTCAAGCAAAATTAAGATTACAGAGGGATACAGTGACTGTGACCACACCAGAAAATTCCAAACAACATATTACACATTTAAATGACCTTGAGATAATCTTCTTGAGTCTCTGCACTCAAGTCATTCAAGACCTAGTCATCTTGCATTCGGACTACTGCAATGTGCTCTACATGGAGCTAACTTGAAGAGTATTCAGAAGCTACAGCTGGTGCAAGTGCAGTAGTGGGCAGCTTTGGGGGCCTCAAGAGTGGCCCATGTAACACTACTGCTCTGTGTGCTGCACTGGCTGCTAGTTTGCTTCCAGGTGCAATTTAAGGTGTTGGTAATCACCTTTAAAGCCCTTCATGCCATGGGTTCAAATTACTTAAAAAATATTTCTCTGCCATTGCTCCAGCCCTTTGGAACATCTTGCCCCCCAGAGTGAGGTTGGCTCCAACCCTCCTGATCTTCCCCAAGAGCTAAAAGACCTCGCCCTGCCAGTTGGTTCAGGACCGCAATTGGGGAGAGGGCACATTGGGCTGTTAGTTGATAGATTAATAACAGATCCCACCTCCTCCCCCACCCTACTTCCTCCCTCACCATCTTTTAGTTAGGGTTGAGTATTTATATTTGTATATTTTAGTATATTATTCATATTGAGTATATGTTTTGTATAGTTTTATCTTTTTAATATTGTAAGCTGCCCAGAGCTACCCTGTGGTAAGATGGGTGGCCAATAAATCTAATAAATAAACAAATCTTAAAGTTCTTTGATTGGAAAACAGCAAGTCTGAGAATATTAGATATTCTCGCATGTCTATATTTTGAAGCTCTTGTTTCATACATTATACAGTGGGCTTATGTTATGGTTTTCATTTAAAAAGCAGTCTGATAAGAAATATACAAACTATTCCAAGTGAATTAAAGTTGGATTGGTATATAAGATTGACTAATTAATTAGGAGAATTTGCAAATTCTTTATGTGGGTTTGAAAGTTTTCGTCTTGGAGGCTTCTTTTTAATAAGGGGCTATAAATAATCAACTTCAAAAGAAATACACATTTTTTGTTAGACCTACTATATCTTAATTATTCTTTGTGTCCAAAAGGACTCTAAACAAATATCAGACTTATGTTGGCCTCTGACCACGTGGCCACATGAGTGTTATATAAGGAACTGCCTCTTTTCCAACATCTTTCAGACCACAAGTCATTCATTTCACAGGTTAACTGCAATTTTATCCTATCTGTCTAAATTCTAGACACTGATCATTTATACTGATATGTGTATCAAAAAGCACAATAATTTTCTTTCAATAATGAAGTTGATTTGCACTAATAAGCTTTCTATTGTTACATATGCAGGCTACCCACCTGTCCTGGACAAGGTCATAAATAGGACCTGTGCAACCATTAGAGCAGAGCATTTCATGGGCCACTTTTGTGCTTTTTGTTTTGCTCTACATCTCCCAGAATTTTTGCTGAGTATGCTTTTTTGAGAGGTGGAAGGGAAATGACAACCTACACCAAAATGCTGAAATTCTAAATTGATACCACCATTTTAGACTTCATTCACTTTTTGAAAGCAAGCCAGGTTCCAAAAAAGATTTGTTAGCATGCCATTTTAAACATAATCCTTTCCAGTTGATGCCAAAATAGGTCTATGTTTAAGCATGCACGATGCCTTTGGATTGAAGATATAAAACCCCCAAATTACATAATCTTTGGAATAAATATAATGTAACTAACTTTTCCTTCTACAAATTTGTACTATTTAGTTTCCATTCCACTAAATCACAAGATTGTGACTGTTATCTATTAAGACATACTATGAAGGAAAAGTATTACACAAGAAGCAAAGCTTTCTTTGACTGTTGTTGACACCTGAGCTGTCAGTTAGATATTACTAACAAAGAGACAAAAAAGAACACAAATTTACATGAACTTTACATATGCTTATATGTATTGTATGTATCTGTACAAATGTAGAAATCATTGTTATAATTTAAAAGTAACTACATAATCTCAACATATTAGGGAAGACTGATAAGAGACTTGTGCCTGCACAGTCTTTTGGGCAGGTGCTAATGCGAAACTTCAACACCTTTGGCTATCCCTTCTTTGGGTTCTATTTGTTTACATTAAATTTGGAGATAGCCCTTTTTACAGAGGATGTCTTCAAATTCAGGACTGTTATCTGTAAAATAGGACATACATTTCCTACATCCAGCCTTAGCCATTCTATTCTTACTAATATAGCAAATATGAGAGATCTACAATAAAAACTGCCATCAGCTAAGAGCAATAACTATGAAATGCTATGACAATAAACATAACTCAATGGGGGAAGCATGCCAGCTTGTGCTTAGACAATTCTACCCCTCCTAAGTACAGGAAACATTGGAAAATATAATTGAAGTTTTATGCTATATCTGAAAAAACCCCAGAGACCATTTAAAAAAAACTCAATATGAAGTAAAAAGTTTAAGCCAATTCTGATTTGGGAGTCTACTTCAAGTTTCTGATAAATTGAAGTTCCAAATTTATCCGGAAAAGTTTTAATTAAAACAAGTTCATAATGCAAATACCAGTAATCCCAGAAAATTCCATGGAAGTTCCATAACAGAAATTTCAAAATGTTACATTACTCAATCAATTTATTTCATTCTTTATTATTGTTTTACAGTTAGTCTCTCTTCTGCTTAACTGAAAGTCTGTATCAATGACATGCTTGAGCATTTCAGATATGTATTTTAACCCAGGTTCTGACTAATGGATGCTGAAGGACCACAATTTAAAAGAATTTTATCTAGTTAAAAGCAGGTGATGTTCTAACATTTTTTTCTTTTTTTTACACTGTCCTAAAAACTGACTGATGAAATAAGTATTGGAGGAGAAGGGGGGGGGGAACATTCTAATTAAATATAGTTAATCTCTTCATAAATCATCTAGTTCCTTTTTAATACACTAGCAGAATAATTTTAGTATCAAGAATGCACTAAGCCAGGCCAGGAAACTGGCAGGTAAACGTTCCTAAAAATTAGATACCTTCATAGCATTCACTGCATGGATCAAGATAAAAACATGAATCATGTCTAATATATCCTCATGCCTAAAAGGCTGAGCTGGGGATGTAGAAATGCAGCCCAAGCTATGCAGTGTGAGTTGCAAAGTAAAAGCAAACTCAAAGGGAAGCGAGGTGTGCAATTTGACTGTGGTATAGAAACTGTAGTAAAAAGACAGTGATTTTTGACATTGTAATTTTAAAAATATGCATCTGTGAATCCTTCTTAAAAACTGACTCCAATTTCTCATGCATGTTAAATTAACAAGAGCAAAATGTAAAAAGAAGGCCTCAACATCAGCACAAATCAACGCAAAATTCTGCAGTGATTTTATCTTAGTGTAAAGATAGTTCTCTCTCTCTCTCTCTCTCCTCTCTCTCTCCCCCCATCTGTGTTGTCATTTCGTTCAAGCCTTACTACTGTAGCTTAATTGTAGTCACTGTTACAGCCTCATACTTGCTACCCCGCTGTTCCACACCATCCCCTTGCAGTACTGTACTGTGACCAGCATTTAATAAGCTGTATGCAATTCTAGCTGTACTCTTGAATCATGATGAGCCTCTGAACCATGTAGTGGAGAATTAGAGAGAGGCAGGTGTTCTGAGTCCTTTTCTTGGCAGGGGATTTAGACATTTACAATACCTTCTAAGCCAAAAGTCGACTGGGATTCAATATTGCATTAAATGGTGACAAATGGGGCGGGTGGGCTTTATTATTGCATTACAAAGGCTGCTGCTTTCCCCAGTACAGGCTATGTTTTGTGTGTGAAGCGGGCCCACACCTGCTGGAGCTGGGATCTGGAAATGCGGAGGACAGAAGGCATAAGTCTGTGGTTTCCTGCTGTGAGGGGCATGTGCCTGCGGTGGGGCATGCGCACGGGGCTGCTCTCCGCCGAACGGCTGCGCTGTATGAAAGTGCCGCCAAGGTGAGGGTACTGTTCTGTCTCCAGGGTTGAGGAGGAGAAAACGGAGGACGCCAGTCTTCTTAGGGGGCTGTACCTCGGGAGAGAGTGTTGAGAATGCCTGTCCTCCTCCAACTGCAAAAGACCAAGAAGAGTGGAGGAAAAGGTGTCAGGCAAAGACTTGACTTGCTCCTGGTTTGTGCTGTGCATGCTGCAGAAATCTTCACTGGCGGATGGCAAACACCTCTGCTTTACAGGGACTTAACATAGCCTCCCTGTTGACCCATCTCTAGGCTAATCTCCTACTGTTACATGAAGGGGCCTTTAGAAGTAAAAGGTACACCTAGGCCTTACTACTGCACTTTCACAGAAGTGAGGCAGTTCCATACTTTCTCTATTACAGTTTTTTTGAATAAAATAACGGAAAGAGGATAACAGCTCTGAAATTAATTTTGTTTGCCTCCTCACTTCTCTATTAATCCCTCCACATCCCCTTCCAAGTTGGAAAAAGCAGTTGCTTGGATATAAGTCTATTTTTTTCTATATTCTACATTCATATTTTCTATATTCTTAAAACTAAGTCACATTTTAAAGTAAGGAGCTTTTTTAAAAAAATAGCAATGATATCTTATAAGAGGAAGGTTTAATTTAGACTACCTCAAACCTATCTTGCTGTAGAGAAGCCACCTACAGTACCTTGCTTGACAACTAAATAGAGATGCAAACTATACAACTGTAAACTCTAGAAAGTTACAATAATAGGCACAATATGAATAGTTGGGGTCTCTATCACACATGAATATGATTCCTCCTGCAAATTTTATTTGCATCACAGGAAGAATAAAAACAGATCTTCAAATAATGTGAAAAGAATTGATATTAACCCTAAAGGAAATTGGCAATATTTATTTTCTAATTTGCTAGGCAACAGATTTCCAATATATTTTGCTCTTCTCAAATACACAGAATGTCAGCTGACACAGAAGCTGTGTACTATTTATAAACGTTTCACACAAATTCCTTTCAATCTCTTTGCAGAATTTACAACAAGCCTCTCACATTTGTACTGTCTCAACAGATTAATCTTAAATTAAACTGAACATTAATATAATAATAAAAGAGAAAGAAGTACTATGGCACTGCATTGGTTAAAGTGAACTAATATAAAATCATTATATTAAGTATTTCTCAGAATGAAGTATACAAAAATTCCATTTTTAATTGAACTAGTAGAGGAAAGCTATAGCAAATAGAGAGATCAGATGTAAATGTCTGTGTTTTATTTCTTCAGAATAAAATGGCATATATTTCCTCTCTTTTATCCCAGCTATTCTCATATGCTCTTTTTCTTCGAATTCCCCCATAGCCTGGTTAGATCCAATCGCCTTCCGAAAATCTTCACTTATGAATCACTCAGTTAACCTTCTTTATCAACTTCTGTGCAAGTACAGTGATGTGCTATTCCTAAAAGTAGCCTTTAGATTAGATTAACAGAGTTGGAAGGGACCTTGTAGGTCATCTAGTCCAACCCCCTGCCCAAGCAGGAAACCCTACAC
>JANHFL010004385.1:58861-94082 GCA_032468155.1 Oxyrhabdium leporinum
GAGCCTAGTGGGATTTGAACCGCTAGATTGAATCAGCAGAAGTGGCCTGCAGTTCAACACTCTAACCACTGCGCCATCCTAGGCCAGTACAGCAAAACTAGCAAACTGTTACATGAAATATTAGGCTTACTTAAAGGCTAATTTATCTTATCATCTATCACTATAATTTCCATATTAGTATTAATTCCATATATAATCACTATTTATATTTTCCCTATTTCCTCCAATCCCCTCTCATTTGTCACTCCTTCATCTTTGTATGGTGAAAGATGCATTTGTGAACCCATAGATATTAAAGACATTTAAATATTTTTTAGAGTTCTCTGATTATTTAAAAACAACTGTGAATCTAAGCAAAACATATGAACCATGGGATATATTTTCCAAAAGAGGTCTATCAGTACCTGAATATATGGACTATCTTAGCTATTGAATAAATAAAATAAGTATTGGGAGAATAGCTACAAATGTATAACTGAGAAAAAAACAAATAAAAATACAAAATAACAATAGATTGACTACTGAAGAAGTATAATAGTTAAACTTGCTTTGGCGGGGGGCATGTAGAATACTTTTTTACGATGCTATTTCTGACATGTAATGATAATATTTTTCTACAATACTGAGCATTTATATGACATTCTTAAAGTGTTCTGCACAGGTTATTTTAATAAAGAACTAGACAGCATGTGACCCAGACTTCCTTACTTAAACAGAGAACAAGAATGATCATTGGTATGTTAAAAAAAAATCAGTGACAACAGGAGGAACTTCTAATTTCTTGTCAGCTTCCCAACCGAATTTCCTTGTGAGAAGTTGGCAGCGAGCGTCAGAAATGTATCTCCTCCCTCCCTCCTTTCCTACCCAGTGGGTAAGTAAGTGGCTGCAAAATGTGGGAGTATGTGAATCCACAAATGACTGGCACGGTGCAAGTGCAGAGAGACTAGTAGATGGTACACCATTTCTCTGTTAACTTTCTCCATGCAAGCTGTCCACCAGCAAAGACTTTGTTAGTGGGAAGGTGACAAGACGTCCGGCAATCTTATCATTTCCTTCTGATTCCCCTCAACCACAGCAGTGCAACAGTGGCACTGAGCAACAGGCACAAAATCTTCCCCAAATTCATTCCCTTAAAAGTACAGCATTCTGTACATTAGCCCATTTTAGATATCTTTGCTCATAAAATTTTGCCTTATGATGCAGCATTTCGCCCAATGAAAGATTACGGAGCATCAGACACAAGAGTTTTAGTAGTATATAGATAATGGTCCTTAACTACCCAAAGAAGTAGTTCACAGGAATTGCAGTATCAAAAGGAAGTTTGAAATACTGTGCAAGTTGAAGACAGTACATAAGATGCGTGATAGGTATGGTGCAGGTTGGGGTGGATGCATAAGAGTATATGGGTGGCCAGAAAGAGCACAAACAGCCTGGGAAAGGATACATAGGTAGGGAAATCTTAACCCAGAGATCTGCAACCTTCCCTGCTAGCTTCCTCACTGACTTTCTGGGAGCCACTTGGGATGGCGAGATGGGTGGCATATACATTTAATAATAAACAAATAAATAAAATAAAGCTGGCGTGGAAGATTGCAAATGGCAATCATGTGATTGGGAAATGCTTGGCAACTGGTCATTAGTAGAAATGGGTTGCCAAGCACCTAGATCATGATCACATGACCATGGGACTGCTGGGATGGCTGGAACTCCGAGAACTGGCCATAAACAGCATTCATTCAATGCTGACTAGATGGTTATAGGTCAAGAGCTATCTACTTTCAGAATAAGATGAGAAATAAGAGGGAAAAATTGTTGTCTGTTCTGAACCAACCTAGGAACCAACCAACCTCAGTCTAGGAAAGAATAGGTTAGTGGCCAAATTATCTTTTGATTCCATGCATAATAATACAAATACATTTCAGAATTAACACAGAGATGTAGTCTAATTTGGTTCTTCCAGTCTACAGTACCTCATTCTATAGCAGAAGTGGACAACTTGTGTCTGAACTATAGCTTCCAGCATCCCTTATCATTGGCCATATTGATTCAAACTAATGGAATAAAAGATTCAGCAACATCTACCGGGCCATAGGTTTCCCACCACCCTGCTGACCCTCAAGACTAATTTGCATCAAAAACAATTCACATGGATTCACTACTAATAGAAATTGCTGTAAAGTATTACTGATGCTGGTGTAATAACACAAGTATTGATTCTTTAGATACACTCGATCTGTATATGATGCCCAGATGTGATGACTTCACTAACTAAAACAGACATCACAAAAATGAAAAACAATGTCAACATGAAGGAGATGAATTTCTTTTGCATATCTTACCTGTCTCTCCGGACCCATTGGCTCAGATTCTCGTCTCCGCTGCCGGATAGCTGGTGCTGAATATAAAGGGGACTGTGATGGGCTTCCTGGTTGCTGCTCATGTTTACTATCAGAAACTGTGTGGCACTGCATTTCATTTCTGTGGGAACTGTCCTCCTCAGCCACAGGCTGCATACCTCGGACTCGCCCATCATGTATTTTGGGCCTGACTGCTGCTTCTGCACCCAATTGCCTCCTTTCGTCCCCTTCTTCTATGGGCTTTAGTTCCTCAGGTTCCTCATCTGTTGTCCCAGATGTGCTTGGTTCAGCGCCAGGATGGAAGTCCTTCAGTTCTGTCTCTTTATCAATTATAACCCACTCTTTGCTGTCAAAGTCCTCCTCCTCGGCCAGGGGCACTGATCGGAAAGCATTACTGAGAGCTTCATGCTCCACAGAAGCAGATACATCCATCCTGCCACTTGCCTGTCGGTCTACCTGACCAGTCTCAATAGACAGCATCTGTGCTGGCTGAGAAGAGCATACAAGCCGGGAAGGAGAACAAGGTAAATCTACTCGGGATCTGGAAATAAAAATAAAAAGGCCAGGTCAAATTAATTTTAAAAATTAAGAATTTAGGATTAGTAAAGAATAATACGGACCCTATCTGGACCCTATTCATTCGGTTGCCTCACTTACGGAATGATCTTACCCTAACCCTAACCCTAACCCTAACCCTAACCCAGGAAAACAGGAATAATTTTTAACGTCCACTATATCATTTTCAGAGTACTTAACTTAAAATGCCTTAATTTCATTTTATGCTTTTAAATTTAATTTTATTTTTATTTTCCATTTGTCTAGATCAGGCCTATCAAACTGGCAGCCCACGGGCTGGATATGTCACACCCACCTGGCTCCGCAAAGGTAAAAACCATCATAATACGTCACAATCCAGCCCGTGACACGATCGAGTTTGACACCTGTGGTCTAGATGAGCATATACCCACTGAATAACATAAATACTGTACATTTCAATAAAACCCATTTATCTGTTTAAATCAGAGTGTTTTATATGAGCAAGTTATAGTCTATTGATTGACAAAGTAAGTAATTTTAAAATATGAGCATAACAACATAAAGATTCAGTAGAGATCTACAAGTATTTGAAGTAATGAACTGCACAATTAAATTTCTTTTCTCCATCGCTGAGCACTGATAGGCCTGAGTAAAAAAAAAGAGGGGGAGGGGAATAAACTGATTTAAAATAAACTGAAAGAATGTGTGGCTTTCCCTTATAGGTATGTTTAAATTATAACACAATGTTTGTTTGTTTGTTCTTTCGTTCGTTCGTTTGTTGTACTTCGAAGTCAACCAACTCCTTGATGAACTTGGGTGGGAAACAATTTGTGTCCATGTGGGTTGGTTGTTTTTTTTTATAGTTGACATAAAAATTATCATAAGAAAACAAAAACCATAAAGTCTCCACAACAATCCTGTCCCAAGGCCTGAAACAACCAAAATTTTTTAACAGTTTATGAAAAGTCATTATATACAGGTGGGATGCTATCAGCTTTTGCAGTGCTTTCTTTGACTCTTAGCTATATGCCCAAAGTTTGAATAAAGATTGTATAAAAGTCACTTAATTGGCCCTAAGCAAACCTTCGTTCATGCTGATCAACTTTTCCATCAGCAGTGGAGAGGCGTTCCGACTCAGGACTATTCACACGACGGTATCTCAGAGAACGTGCTTGGGTTGTAGGGGAGTCCGGAACTGCTCGCACTGGGGAGATGGGGCATATACCACTTTTCTGATCTTCTTCTGCTAAACACTGCGTCTGAGACAGAAAAGGAGAAGCCCCTGAGAGTATGATAAATCCTCAAAAATACACAAGGTAGTGAGCATGATGCAGCCTATCATCTGACAGTGCTAATTAAAAGCTGATTCCACACGTGCATCAATCCTTGACAGATTATACCTAGGAGAGTGCAATAGTGATAGTGCCGTTTTGGCTAAGACGATATAATCCAATAAAATAACAGAATTCGTGTTAAACATCAAGAGAGACATTGCAGTTTGTAATGTATGCTTTATATCTTTAGCCCAGTAAAGACATATATCTCATTTGAATGCCAGACAGAGTCCGTTTACATTAAAACATGCTTCCGTGTTTAAAATTAACTATTTTACTTAGTATATTGTCTACTCACAAAATCACTATTCTTTGGAAGAAAATGAAAAGATTAGTACACATTCAAAACGGTCAAAAAGCTTTACTTTGCTGATGCTGATCCTGAGTTTGTTGCGATTTACATCAGTCTCTTCCCAAACTTCTCCTTCATTGAAGGGAACATTTGGAGCCTGCCCTAAATTATTTTCTGTTGGCCGGACAGATAAAATTGGGGGTGCGTTCTCTTGGTCACTCAGGTGTTCTCCTTGCAAAACATCCTCTGTGTTCTCGCGAAGTAAATCTCCAGGAACTGGAGTGATATTAACCACACTAAAGGAGAAATAATGTACAAACTTCAGATTACAAGACTAAAGTTTTAGAATTATTATTTCTCACAGTATCACAAAGACCTTACCCATTCACAGACAATACTTTAGATAATGCGTACAAAGCACACTGCAACAGAACATGAAGCTTTAAGTAAGTTATCTTATCTCATCTTGAGGTACCACTAAATTCAATGAATGGCTGAAACTTTGTTATTCCTCTTACATTTAACTATTGGAAACAGCGTATTCTTTATTGGCAGCCTGGAAATCTTAGCATAAGGATTCCATAATATTTATTTAGCATACTGCAGAATTTCTTGTCCTTTAATAAAAAAGAAGTACTGTTATCCATCATTATGATGGCTTATGGCAGGAGGAAATTCAGAAATATAGCACCTGCTATAATGACTGAAGACAGTACTAGCTATGGAAGAAAGATGAGTAGCCCTGCTAAAAGAAAATACATAAGCATAATAAAATATATTATTTTTCATTTTGATAGCAAAACAGAATTGGGATACCTCTTGCTTATTTTAACTTAAATCTTGAGATGTGGCTTATGTCTATAATGGTTAGATTCTAACTGAGATTTATGATCCTTCAGGGGAGTTGCCTTAAGAGGACACAAGGCAACCAGAATACAGGGTCAAAAATTTCCACAGAACTATATATGTCTTGATATAATCCTATATGTATTTTCCCATGAAATAACTGTTATCCACTCCCACAAAAGATCTTTAAATTACATCGGCAGTTTATTTCTTCCTAGTTGTCTTCACCAGATCCACTCAAATGGGAAATAGTCACAAACTCAGAGAATTTGCCAAGATTTAAAAATTAGAGAGTGATCTGAAGCAGCACATTTATGATACCACAAGTAGAGTCTGTTCCTATGAGAAGAGCTGTCTTTTATTCCTATTCATGACAAGAGGTCAGAAGGTGATATTTTCCTGTCCTTCCTTTAGCTCTCCACTCCAGAAAGATGAAGGACACGTAGTTGGAGAAACTGCATTTCTGCTTTCCCCACCCATTGCCCATGAACCAAAGCAAACTAGATAAACATTCTTTGGATTTCTGAAAAATTCTATCCATAAACAGTAAGACATCTTTGGATTTAATCAACTCAAAGGTAATCACTTATAGTCAACATGTCAAGCTCACATTTAGCATTAATATTAGCATATCTGTTTTGGGGAAAGATCTGTAACTACAAATATTAACTGTATATAAAATAATTTGTCAGTGCACCAAAAGGCCCTGTAATGAGATGCTGCGATATTGATTAGATGTGGGTCTGCCACTCACCCAAACATGGCTGCAGTTTGCCTTGTGTTTTGCTGAGGTGGGGTGGATGTACTTGTAGATAATAAAATATCTGTACCAGCTTTCTCCCAGTCAAAGGCCTCATTCTCAGTAATTCCTCTTTCCTTCATGCTATTTTCAAACACAGTCATGATCAGCTAGACAAAAACAAGTTAGAATACTAAAGTTCAAATGTTTATCCACAATCAGAAATAGGAATATAGAAAGTCACTTTATATGAGATGCAGAATGATCTACTTCACAGATTCACAACTTGAGCCCCAGAGCCACAAGTAACCCCCAAATCAATGGATGCATCCTCTAAGCTTCCCAAAAAACCCTGTTCCCAAAGTCTAATTTTTGATTAAGTAGAAACTGAAAATTATTATATACTTGACTGAACAGTAAGCATCGTAACTATATTTTTATTAAACATGAATGTGGATGAAACGGAATTTAGTTTATTCCATAACTGCATCATTATTTGAGCATCCCCAAGTAAAAGTCATGAACACCTGTCAACTAGATCAGCTGCAGCCCTCAAGAATAGGCAAAGTATTTCCCAAAACTTAGTTTTCTTAACTAGACATTTTTTGGAATTTTGTTCCTTTCTGCAGGAATTGTCTCAGTAATATTAGTATCTACACCTTGTTATGTATTCATTAGTACATGCAGGGTATTTTTGCCTTGCTTTAGAAGTTGCAGCTGGTGCAGAATAATGTTACAAGATTGCTGAGTAAACAGCTGCCCATGCACATGTTGTATGTTTGCTGAAGCAACTAAACTAGCTCCCACTATTACTGAGCCATATTGAAAAAATTGGTCATGACTTTCAAGACTCTAAACAATTTGGGGCTAGGATAATCTTCACCTTTAGACACCTGTCTGCTCACTGAGGGAAAGACCTGCAATGTATACTGAAAACTACTGGTTCTTATTAAATCAGTTTCATATGGGAAATCAAAATTATTGTCTTCTAATTGTTTCAAGATAGTAATAAAAACACGATTTTACCTGATAATCTGGTTTGGTGAAATAATCCAGATTTGCAATGTGATCTAGAAAAAGGTGGAACTCAGAAGGCATATGTTTTAGCAGCATTCGATGTTCATATTTCTCCTTAATCATACCAACTTGTTCCTAGAGAGATCAAATGCATTTATTTGTATGTAATGTATGTATGTATGTATGTATGTACCATATATCCTGCTATAATCATAAACAGGGTTTTGGTGGCTCACAAAAATAATGTACTAATAATATATAAGATAAATACATTAAAAAATTTTTAAAAAAATAAAATACCTGGCATTATACCCTAAAAGGTCTCCAGAAAAGCCGTCTGGAAAATTCCAGATTCCATCATCATAGAATACTACTTATAATAAATATCATTGGCAAACAAAACAAGACAGTAAATGGCTTCAAGTTAAGATATTAACATCTGTTCATTGTGGTGATTATATATAATTCCAGTAGCAAAAACAAAACTGTTTCTAAACACTGAAACTTTGACTGCTGGCATACACAATCAAGAAAATGTTCTAATCTACTGCTGTGGACATCCCATAGGCTTTTATAGAATCCAGCAGGGTTTTTTTTAATTGCTTTGTGATTCATCTTGAAAAGGGAGGTATTGTATTGATGCTGACTACATTTTCTACCTTATCTTTAATCTTGCGCCATGGAAGCTGACCAACTGCAAACTCTACCAGCATGTAAAAAAGGGACCACAGATCATCATGTCGGCCCATTTCCTGCAATAAAACAAAAATTAGTTACAAAATATTGCAGCCACCAACACTGCCCACAACAGCAGGAAACTATTTCTACCCAGGAGCTATTACAAAAATATCAATTGTATATGCAGCATATGTATGTAATAAAACTTAATAGCTCATGTAACCAGAGTTAAAAATCAAAAACAGTAATTTCCATACATTCTAATTTCAGTGTAGTTTTCTGTATTGTGTGGTCTGTTGGAAATTCCTCCACATCAGTAATGGAGCTCTATGATGCATGCTGCACATCATGATGTGTTTGAACTACAAAGGTCAAAAGAGAATATGCCTACTATGTTGTAATGCCAAGAGACATAAACAAGACTAGTTGGAAGAAATTCGAAGTTGAAATTTATAGATTTCATGAAGACAAGCCTTTTTTCCCCCCACTAGACATTCTGCTCTATAGTGTATGTCCCACTGTACTGGAATTGGCTTGATTTTGCTGTTATTCTAAATACCGGTAGTATCCTAAAAGCTGCTGTACTGAAGGAGATTATCTTTTAACTTTCTTTGTACTGAAGAATAAGAATCCATGTTATATTCTTGTTATATCTTATTTAATTGCTAAGTGACTGAATGAGCTTTGCACAGTGAAGAGGCAGTTTAAAGCAAATCTATCCCAACATAATCCACACTTCAACAAGGACACCGCTCATACTATCCAGAAAAATCTCCAAAAGCCCTCTAGCATTCATTGGAAACTGTTAGCCCCTATGGGCAGACCATCCTAAAAATTTTCCCATCTCTTCCAAAAAGGGTAATTGCTCAAAGTTCAAAGCTCAGCAGAAGAACACCTGTAAAATCCATCAGCTTCAAATCATCCAATTCATGTTCAGTAGGAAAGAAGCTTCCTTGTATATTTTTTGTTTAGATTACAATGTCACAAATTTCATGTCTGAACAGTCAAGCCACTAGTAATGCAATGTAAGGCAGTTGGCAAACTGCTATGCTGGGAAAAAATATTAATAAACACTGCTTCATGCGTATAAATTCTGACATTCAAGATAATGGAATCTAATATTGCAGACCATCAGCACTCTAGACCTTTGTAACGGCAGAGAATTTATTAGAATGCCTCAATCATTAACAGCCTATCATGTGAGTTAAGAACAGCAGCATTTTCTGTTTCAATCCAGGATTCTTTTAAGCCTGGAGAATCTGAAGCAGTGGACAGGGATCTCTGTAATATGAAATCCACTCCCTAGGAATTAGATCCAAGTTTCTCCTTGGTCTTTCAGGCAGATGGGCAAGATGAATGCAGATTAACAGCTTGCCTTCAGAAGTTGTGGGTGCTCTAACACTGGAGGTTTTTAAGGAGAGATTGGACCGTCAGGGACCACCTTACAAAATATGATTCCACCTATGCACTCCAAGCATCTAGGATAAGCTTGCTAAATATCCCACTGACCCACCCACCCTGTGTGTAAAGAAACTGGAGTTCTTGCTAGCAGTTCCCAAAGTGAAAAACATGCTGTCCTTATAGATGTAATTGCTCATATTTTCAACAATTTCTTTCAACAGGCTTTTGAATTCTTAGTAAATAGTGAACAACTGATTATTTGTGGTAGCTGCTTCTTTTTAAATGGTGCAAATATTCTGTTTATGGTTTGCTCTTCTGAGTGCCCCAACGCCAGTTTGATCTGGGTAGTGCAAAATATTGCAAAATAAATAAAATATGTATGTGCACTATAATACAACATGCATACCCTGTTCAGTTGTACCTGAGTCACACCAGGTTCCAATATGTTCTGTGTGTGACACTCCTACACCACACTCAACAGCAAAAGGGATACTTTTCCTTTAATCTTTCTCATTTTACCCCTTCCATATACACGAAGATAAAACTTACTCTATTTTTATGTGCATTCACTGACGCGTACCGGACTGTTCCCCGGAAGCCAGCAACATTACGAGGCTAATGGAAAGAAGATACATTAAATTTATTTTTTTTAATGTGTGAGTATGAAAAGCTGTCCATCTTTTCTTCGTTGCTTAGGTCCACAAACCATTTTGATGACAAATATTAAGATGAACTGATGGTCAAATTAGATATTTTGGTTATGGATTAAAGTTGATTTTTGAACAAATCTTTTAGAAACAATAACACTTCCTACTGGAAAACACCATTGTAAGATAAATTGAAATTATCAATTTAAACAAAAAATCTAAAAAGATAACATCTCCACAGAAAATACAATAGACCTCAGTGGACAAAGCATAGCAGCAAAGTGGTTTTTAACCCCAGTACAAAATAGTACAAAAACCACTGGCTTCAGAAACTTAAGAGCAAGTTAAAGGTCAAAAATAGATTCAGTTGACTATATAGTAGAGGGAAAAACAACCTCATCTTTCTTACCAAAGTGCTTCAGTTGCTAACTCAGTTTCTTTCTACTGCTCCATCTTAATTCACACAGACAGAATCCCTTTGGTGCCAGGAAATAAAAAGATCAGGAATATCCCTATATATTTTAAAGTACAATTGAAAATATCACATGTGAAAACTATCAGAAACAAATTTGTGCATGTGTGTTTGTATACAGAGTATTGTACATGTACATTGTTTAAGAAAAAAAACAGGACTGATTATGATTCATAGCTCAGTATAATTTCAGTGTCAATAATTTTGGTTCCTTTCATTGTGCTGAAAAAAATTATCTATGAAAAACAAAGAGCAGCAACTGGGTTCCCGCTGTACTAATCTTTTTGTTGGATTACACAAAGTATAGATCAGCAATCATCTATCAGCACAACGGGTACCATTGGTGAATTGCCTTTTCCTCCCTATAACTCCTCAAAAATGCTCCAAGAATTAGAAGGCCAAATACAGGAAGGTGGTGCAATGCTGAGCGTAAGGATAGGTATTCTGTTGTGCAGATAACAATCTAGTTGTGTAACTTTGACAGAATCTTCTATCTTCAATTATTTAATAATTCAAGCCTGATTTTCAGAATTTACATGATGCAGTGATACTAAAAGAGGGCCATTGTTTATTTAACTCCTAACCATGAGTTTAGTCACATAAATTTAGTCATATAAACATAAATCACCATTGTTACATACTCTACTTTCTGGAAGAAATTATTAAATAGGACAGATGTTCTTCAGTATATTTGGGAAAATATATTTTTAAAAATTACGATAAACAAAAAAAAGTCACAATTGTAGTGGCTTAAACAAATATTTTGATCTCTTTAGCATATGCTAAAACAAAACTCTGAGGAACTGTCACTTTCTCTTATTGTTAGGATTCCACAATTTTGGGTACATATTTTACGTTTCTAAAGGAAATATATTTTCAACAGGATTGGCATCTTCAGCTTCTGCACAATAATTACAAATTTTAAATAGAGATTGTTCTTAAGGTCCGAAGGATTTTCCTTGAACATGATTTACTACAGTCCTACAAGGGCCAAACTCTCATAAATTCAGAATCCAGAAAGTTCCTGGCCTATGCATAAAATATTGAAAACAAAAATTATTTCATGGAAACAAAATAAATGGGGAAAAAAACTCAGAATTATATTCATTCTTAAAACAAACACAAACAAAAAAATAAGAAGCATTATGATGGCTCACTCACAACTTATGGTTGAGATGGTTATAAGCAGCAGATGGGAAGCCAACGCATCAAACAGTCTCAAAAAACGAGCCCAAAAGAACTGTAAAACAAAGAGAAACCCAAAGAAAACCATGACAATAAAAATGCAAAATGGAGGGAAACAAAACAGAAACAAATATAAAAACTGGATCAACATTATTATCTGTTCCCCCACAGGAGCGCCTTGTATCTCTTACTCTTGTTAGCTCTAGATAGTCTATCCACATTAGTGCATTGTGGCTCAGATTTTAGAGCAGTGGTCTCAATTTTACAGCCCATGGGCAGATGCAGGACCTTCAAGTCATTTTCTATGACCTGCCACAATATTTTGTGGGCGCTAAGGACACTGCCCAGCAAGGCTAGTTCCTTTGAGTGGCATGTAAGTGCTCAGGCTGAGTAACAGGAAGAACAACAGAAGGACCTGATCAGCTGGGCCACATAGTCAGCACCACAAACCTCTCTGCCAAGTTCGACTGTTGTCTGGGAATCCCACCCACTCTCAAACTTCATGACAGATGCTGCTTCCAAAGCAGTGCCAGGCTGTTTGGGAAGGAGCAATGGGAAGATGGGATTTGGAAACAAAACAGACGCTGGAGCTGTTCAGAGAAGGGAAAAAAGGGAGAGAGAAAGGAGCTGAAGGGCAGAGGGGCAAGTCTGGCTACCCTATCTTGAGTTTTTAACAACTCTGCAAGAAATGGGAAAAATGGAAACCAATAAGCAAGCAAGCAAAATCTCTTGAGAAAAAGGGCAGAAGAAAACTGTTTCTTCAGGAAAGAGAAAGAAGTAAGAGAAAAGCAGGAGTTAGACAGCTCTTCCTCTTCTATACGATTCTGAAAAAATATTACATATGAACCCAGTAACAAACCAAATACTAGCGAATTAAACTAATTAATGAAATCACTGAGAACTAATTGGTGGAAGTGAAATACTATTTTGCAAGAAACTTTATCGTTTTGCAGTACATTTTTTTAATATAGTTTAATGGCATATTCTCCATTTTTGATTCATTGAACACTTTTGTATCAAAGACTTCAAAGTTTTAATCCCTGAGCCAATAAACTACTCCTCAGATGGACCCCTGGCAATTTGAGTTTGAGATTCCAGTTCTAAGGAATAACCCAGTCTTTAGCAAGAGAATTATAGTCCATATCCTGTAGTCTATTTCAACAGCCTTTTGGTCCCTATGTTCTAGAACAGGGGTGTCAAACTTACATCATCAAGGCAGCGTCACGTGACATATCAGGACTTTTTCCCCCTTCGCTAAACCAGACTTGGGCATGACCAGCATGTGACGCATCCGGCCCGTGGGTTGGGAGTTTGACAGTCCTGTTCTAGAATCTAGTTTGACAAAAGGTAAGATTAATTGGCACAATTTCTCAGCTAGATCTTCTTCACTGTTTGTTCTAGGGATGGCTATCATTTGAATCCTCGGGGATCATACTATTCTTTATCACCAAGGTCCTTATTTACTAAGGATAGCTTCTGTTTCTATTTCCTAGCAAGTAGCTTTTCTTTTTCTTTTTTGAAGACTCTTTGTATATTTTTTAAAATCTGTTTGTGGGTTATTGGATCTCACATTTTCTGGGAATAACCATGCCTCCTGAGAAAGGAAAAGTATATGTATCAGTATATATATCAGCCAAGAGAAATTACAATGCACTCTTACTTAAACATAGGTTTATTCAGCAATTCTTGCCTTTCCCCTGTATTTTAGGCAGATGGACACTATATTCCATTTACTTTACGGTATACTGTATGTACCTATTCACCTATATAAGCAAGAGGAAATTTTGCAACAACTACTGCAGAATGTGGAACCCAGATGGACAGATTTTTAACAAAATCATGTGTATTAGGGTAGATCCATCTTGACTGATCTGTGAAATAGGGAGGCAGCCAAAGCACCTGAGACAGCTCCAGTGAGACCTCTTTCCTGTTATCATTTTCAAGTTGAGTTCTTAGTTTACTGAGGAACCTGGGGAGGGGAGGATATTTGAAAATATGCCTAGAACAGTGAAGTCAGAAAACCAGAATTAAATGCAAGTGAGCATTGCTAGATCTATCTGAACTTACACTGTGATGATAAAAGCCGTGAAATTCTCTGCACTTAAGTGATCTGAAAATTCCCACCTGGTGGCCCTATTCAGAATTACTTGGACCCTTTTATAGGAAGATGCAGGCAAGGAATATCTGTAGGCATACTGGATAAATTCATGGCTTGGCAGATAAATCCACACATCCATTCATATACATTGTAGATTGGGTAGGAAATGAGCAAAGCCCATGGTGATGAGAGAGAAGGAATCTTGTGTTGTAATCTATGTTTAGGTATATAGAATCCGTGGAAGCAGATAGGGATCGCTGTAATATGAACACTGCCAATTGTACATCTGACTCATGCCCCTACTGACTGCATTAGATGACAAGTTGAGGCATGAAGCTTTGGATTTGGAAGGCAATCTATGTAAGTTAAGGGTAATGCCATTTGCTTTGAAGTAAGTAATAGTTCTTGGATTCAGCCATGTTTCATAATCCTTGCTTGGTCTCCAATCTCCCATCTGTAGGTGGTTATTGAGAAAATGAAAGGAATCAGCTAGAGCAGGCTCTCAAACTCCCGGCCCATGGGGGAGATGTGTCACGCGCTGGCCACACCCATGGCCAGTTTAGCGAAGGGGGAAAAAGTCCCAATATATCAGTTGACCCCCACTGGGACAATGGGAGTTTGATACCTCTGAGCTAGAGGATCCTAGAAAAACAGATTATTTGGATCCTTTTCAGTCTGTATTCAATCCGAGTTATTAGACAGAAATGGCACTGGTCATGTGATAGATGACCTTCATGGAAATCTAGATGACAGAAATATGCCCTCTTGGCTCCAATAAACCTCTTGATGGTATTCAATATTATCAAACATGGTATTATTTTGGACTGTTTCATAGATTGGAATTATTAATACTGTTCTAATATGGATCTACTCACACCTGAGTGGATGGTTCCTATCAGTGATCCTGGGGAAAAAGCACTTGAGTTCCAATGTAGAAAACCATAGGTTTAGTATTTTCCTTTTTGTTATTTAATTGAAACCACTTGGAGAAGTCATCAGATGTTTCAGGATGAAGTGTCACCAGTACACTTAATGTATATCCAGTCTGGACCAGAGATGCCATGGAAGTCTTGAACCTGTATCTGGAATTTGTGAGGATCTTGATGGATCAAAACAAGCTTAGATTAAAACCTACTTCCCTATCCTACTCCTAAAAGATGAGGTTTATAACCTATGTCCTCCTTGACCTTCCAGCTTGCTCAAGCAGCAAATGGAAATCCTGGCTACGGCATATTCTTAGGTAGCATGCTGAGAATACAATACAACCCTACTTGAGCCAGCATGCCTTACATCAGTAATTCATGCACTAATAGCTATTCACTGGACTACCGCAGTGGGCTCTACATGAAACTGCCTTTGGAGATAACTCAGAAATTGCATCTGAAACAACCTCATCAGTGTATTTTATAGGTGCTGCACTGGCTGTCCATAGGCCTCTGGATTTAGTTCAAAGCATGGACTGTCATCTCTAAAGCCCTTTATGTCACAGCACCAGATGATAAAAGGTTAGTAGAACTTAATCTAGCTCATCCAAAAAGGGGCTGTTGAGAATCCCTCCCATGGGGAGTAGAGCAAATGTCAGTCCTCTTCCAAGTTAACCCTGATTTATGCAACCCCCTCCCTCTCAAGTTACATGCACTTTGCCCTCTTAATATTTATAATATATAAAATTATCTTAATGAGCAGTCACAGTTAATCTGAGGTCATTTATCATAGGTACTTAACTAGTGGATTTTATTATTATATAGTGTTTATTGGTTTTAGATTTTGTTTACTTGTTGTACATCACTAAGAATCCTTCCCTAGTGGCTTGGATTATAAATGCTGTTAATAAACAAGTAATGAATAGGTTTTATGTATAGTACGATTCTGCTGCCAATTTATAAAATGTTTCTTTAGAATCTGTTCTAGATATGAGAATGTACATTTGATCAGATCACAACAATGCCATTTCCATATGGACCATATCCAAATAGAATATTATTTGAATCGGGGCTAGGCTGATTTTCATGAGTATAAAACTACATGACATTGTTTTCCACTATCATTTTAATAATAATATTTCAAGAGATTATAAATTGTGAAGTATGACTGAATTGTACCAATTATGTATTATGTGCAGTGAGATGTTAAACATTAAGATTTTGTCTTTAAAAGAAGCCAGTATTTAACACACTATTTTAAATTAAACCAAATTTGTTTACACCAGGAAAACGGTAGCTTTCTGAAACATGCAATCATACAGTAGGTGTAAGTGAGCTGATTTCCATATAATTCAATTGTTGGTTTGCTTGTTTTAGAATTAGTATGACATGTAAGCACATCCACCAAGATTTCTAAACAAAGCACATCAGGACTTTCTACCACATTAAGTAGGTTTTCAAGCATATGGCCCTTATTTTCATCTGGGACAGGAAGCTGTCAAAGTTATCTTATTCCTTAGGGATCTACAAGTGGGGAGTAAAATAAAATAGCAAGATAAAATAAAATAATAAAATATGGATATGTTTTGCCATAATTGATTTCTTGAAAAGTGAACAGATTCAATACAAAGTTAGTATCTTCTTGAAATAAAGCCTTTGTATTTCATAAGCTCAAACATAACAGGCATAACTGCAAACAAAACAGAAGAGACATACAGTGATGATTTCTACCCACCCCCATTAACAGGCAAATTTTTCTGCTCTGTTTAGAGCAAAATTTAGCAAAGCCTCTGAGAACCAAGTAAAACTTAAATGGAATTGGTAATCGAACTTGGTTGTGGGATCATGATGTGAAATGCCTTTAAATACAGAGACAATGATTAGTTACCATCATAATACTGTTACGTCTTGCAGTGATAATGATGACTAATAAATATTTGTATTAGGAAATACTAGAATCAGTAACAATCTTAATTTTTGGATTTGGATGCTCTATTTAAAAACTGGTCATGTTATATAAACAGGATTTTGTTGTGGTTTTTTTCTTCTTCTTCCTCTTCAAATTTCTGATTTAAACAAAGCTTATCAGGTGCTTTTCTGTCACATTCTGCTTCAGCCATACAGTCAAATCCAGAAACCAAGTCATACTTACACATATATGCAATATTCTTAAATCAAGTATTACAAACTGCTGCAATGCAGTCTGATTCATGAGGAAATAGCTTTAATCAATAATCTAGAGCTGAGTCAGCAGAACAGCAGCATGAAAAGTTTTCAATTCATGCAAACAAAAGAGACTTCTCATGATAAAATGCTGCGTATTTTTCATTGTTTCAGAAATGTTCTTCACAAAACCAAATAATTCTCAGCAAAGTGGTTTATTAAGCTGGGAGGAGCATCACACTATCAAGATAGATGAGCCCAGCATCAATGGCAATCTGAGGCAATATGTGTCACTGCATGCGGTATTTTAGATAACAGCTTTCACTGTCAAACTGCTCTTACAGTTTGGAAGCTTTTCTAGTGGTGTTTTTTTTCTTGTGCACCAAAATAGAGAATAAGGCAGGAGGAAAGGAGAAAGAGAAAGGGTGGCTGCCATCTCATTCTGCACCTTCTGCCTGCAGAAGCTGCAGCTTTGCTAGCTGGGAAAAGCAGAAGCAATAGCTGCAGTTTCTCTGCCCACCTCAAGAGAAGGAGCAAGGCAAAGCCATAAAGAGGCAGCCAGAGATGTGGGGCATTCCCATATATGGCAAACTTGAGCCACCCATCTCCACGCCCTCCTTGGAGAGCCATGGGAGTGCCTACAGTACTTTTCTTTCCCCCCCACCTTACACAACATTCCTATTTGGGGTACCAAAGCCTTTATGTGGAAGAGTTTGGAACTGAGAAAATGTATTTTGTTTTGTGCAAGAAACATACATATGGTAACTCGGAACATTGGTTGGACCATTCTGGGCAGGTCACAGTCTGCCAATTTTGGCTGTTCAAAATTTTACCCAAGAAAAATCTGGAAAGGCATTGCCATGTTTCAGAGCTGACAAGATAAAACAAAACATTCTTGTGAATTGTATTAACTGTCTCCTTTATTATTAGCATAACAAAGGTAGAACTACATTCGTTTTGTCTGATTTTCCCAGACAAACAGAATTCAGTTAATGATATAGATGTACAGTTCTCCCCTCTTTCTCTCCATCCTGTGTCTGCTTTCAAAAAGAGGATGGAATATAGCAGTTTCTTTTAGACTTCTGCTCTACAATTCTGGAATTAACTATCATGCTGCCAACAACAGCAATGTTTCCGCCTACACTGACAGTGTACTTCTCCTTAAAAATGTTGCTATCACTAAATTTTCCAAAGCAGTTAGTTAAGTGCTCAAGTTAAAATTTAGTTGGCAACTTCTCAGTCTTTATTAGTTCCCTCAGCATAATTATCTGAGGCAACCGTAGCATCTCATTGAATGACTGCTGCCAACTGTCCCCACTGCTTTTCTGGCTCGATGTTCAGACTTTTTGCTGCTCTCATAACAGTGCTATCAGATAGAGTACATGTTGTGGCATTAAGAGAAGCCATAATGGAGAGGGAACTCATCTTTATGATAGTTGTGGCCGCTGACATGGATACTCTAGTATCCCTCACAATTCTATTTCATCCTTTATACTACCTAATATACATACACAACTGACAGAAAAACGCATCTGGAGTTTTGGGACACACTGCCAGCATGTGCTATTGAATCCAGATTCATGTACTTTCTCTTTAAATTTAATAACACTTTTGAAATTTAAGACTTTGGTAGAGGACAATAATGCACATAATGGAAACAGACTGAAGTTTAATCCAAGTAAGAACTATGTCTAGATCAGTCAAATAATAGGAATTCAACCTGAACTGGATTCCATTTCTATTTCATTTACGTTGGAAACTGATACTGTCTATTTGGATGTTTTCCTGGGTTCATCTCTGAGATACACAGGGATCTGTGTTAAATAACTGCTCCCATAAGGATGCCATATTTAATTTGGGACAATAGGTTGGGTTACCTAAGAAAATATTTTTAAAGAATCAACTTCAGAATGCTAAAAGAGACTGATAACTTAAGTGGGTCTTAAACTATTATCTTTCAGTGTTTTCTCTTATTGATATAGTTTAATGTATTTATTAAACTAATTTTAAATTGTTACGTTTTAATGTTGGCTATTTTATATAAACCAAATAGTTAGCTACCTGGCATGCCTAAGCTGTAAATATAAAAAAAAGAAGAGGGATGAAATGGTTTTAACAGTATTGATTGCAGATTTGCTCTGTACTTTCATTTTTAACATACTGAATAGTGTGATACTGGGCTCTGTATCACAATCTTTTCCTTAAAAACATTTTGAAGAAAAAGTAAAAATAGAGAATAATTATATTGGTACTTAGAACTTTCATTGCACAAAGTACAGTTACCTGGTAAGTAAGATGGATTTAACTTTTCAAACTTTCAAGCTTATCATTAAGCTTTAATCCTAGCTTTGGTCACTGGCGAAAATAAGAAACTTCAGTATTCAGCTCTTCTTTTGGCTCATCTTGAGAAATATCATTTGACCCCACTGAAATCTTGGCAAATACTGGGAGCAATGTTTGTGCAGTGATTAATTACAATGCCTACATTCAATCCTGAAAGATATGTATAGAAAATATTGCAACTAGGATAAAATATTAAATATTAATCCATTCAAAGCTACATGAAGCCAATGGGTACAGCCAGCATTGATTCAGGGTATCATGATGATACCCAATGCTGCATTGCTATCCCATCCCACCATCAAATAGGAAATGCTATTAGTGTTTTGTTGCAGTATCTGAAGGCTGTTGGGAGTTAGACAGGATGAAATAGGCTAAAAGTGAATCCCAGCAAAGTAAAGTTGCACTTTATCCATTCAGATACTGTGACTATTCCAATGTTGACTTGGGCAGAAACAGGTCCCTGAATTGGGGGCCTTCTGAACTCACCGCTCCTACTTGAAAGATAGGTGGACTATTTGGCCAGCTGGCTGGTGACCATTTATGGGCCTTCCTAGAGCAAGAGGACATCTCATGCTCCTTCACCACTAGTTTGGACCTATACATTCTACTTGGAGATGCCTTTGAAGACTTCTTAGAAGCTGCATTAATCCAGAATGCAGCATCCAGTTATTAGCCAGTAATCATCATCAGGAATATTGTATAGGTGCTATGAATGCTATATGGCTCCCTACTAACTTCTGGATATAATTCAAAGTTACCATGTGATTGCCATTTATAAAATCTAAAAGACTTGATACACAAATACTGCTGGATCTCCTTTCACAAGCAGACTTGTCACACCTGACTCGTCTCAATTTCCATGATAAATAAGATTCAGAGTCTTAAAGAGGCTGAATTTCAGAACTGGTTACCTAGCAGTGGAATAGCCTCTCCCCTTGATAGTAAAACTGCCTTCAATATTTTGGTTTTCTAATTTAAATATCTTTGGAAATCAAATTGTTCAGAGAGGTCTATGACTACCATCAGGATGCCCAGTTTAGTTATTGGTTGATTTTTTGGGTTTTATACTTTAATTATTAACCATACTGTAGATGCGTTAATGTTTAATTACTGCAAGCTGCCAAGTATCTGGCAATACATTTTATAAATAAATAAACATAACACAATTTTTGTACCTGCTGCATTAGTTTCTAAAAGGGTAATTACAAGTGCTGGTTTTAATCTATGAACCTCTTCATTACCTGTTTCCTAGGTATTTTGAGGAATCTTTCCTTCAAATAAACCAGCTCATCTCATGATGAGGTGCTTAAGGTTCCCCTCTTTTTTGAGGGTCTGAGGGCTCTCAATGCATTATTTTTCCACTGCAATCTCATTATTTTGGAACAGGCTTCCTTCCCTAAGAGGTTCAGTTGTTGCCCAAATTGATGCCATTTAGTAAGGCTATCAAAATAACCCTGTTCCAAAGAAACTTTGTTATTTTCACCAGTGGGATTGGGAACCTACATGTTTTAACTGTTTTAAAATCTGTTTATTAGTCTTATGCTGCAAACCATACTGAAATGCTGTAGAGAGGCACAGAACAGCTTTCATAAATCACTGAATTAACTGAAATCAAACAGAAAAATCTTACACCAGTAGAACCTTGCTCTTCAGCAGTTTCTTCTAACCCTCTGGAGATTTTTAGAGATGGCAGCAGGAGAAAAAGCAAGATCAGTTATATATGCCACTATCACTCACAACATTATTGGGTGCAAATTTGCTTCTTCTGAAAAAGCATGAATTCAGCATGAGCAGTGTGCTTTTTTTAAAAAAAAATAAAAACAATCTTCTATAAAAGTTGTTAATGGGACAAAAGGATGAACAATTTACAGTGTTCTCTTTTTTTAGTACTGATAAACAGACATATGCCAAGTAATATTTTATTCTGAAATCATATGTAATAACTCTTTGGCAATTAGAAGAATCTATCGTATTCTGTTTTCATCTCAACAAATAGGTATGTTAAAGTGACAGTACTGCAAACATGAATAATATAATGGTGCCCATGGGCAGGCTGACAGTAATAAAAGATAAAAGTTTCCCTGTCGGTCATGGCCGACTCTAGGGCACGGTGGTCATCTCCATTTCTTTTCTGAAGGAGCCAGCATTGTCCAAAGACATGTGGCCAGCAGGGCTATATGCCAAAGGCACACCGAATGCTGTATATTTCTGTGTGTCTTTGGCATGTGCATAGACTGGCAATATAAAAGAACACAAACACACAGCAGAATCTAAAAACACAAATACACGGATTGGCAGCATATAAATAGAAACAAGTGTAAAAATATAACGGTATTGATGGAAGAAATGTTTATAGCTCAGGGTTGGTGGAGTCCTTGGTGCTTTCTGAGCTTGGTTGCTTTATTGCAGTCATTTCATTACCAAACTAAGTGATATCATCAGTGCACTGTTGATGTTGCCTAGTTTGGTAATGAAATGTCTGCAAAAAAACAGCCAAACTCAAAATATAATGGGTTTTTAAAAATCTGTTACAATGACAGAAAAGGAAAAAGAAAAGACATCACTTACAGGTCGGACTTCGCCATTAGTATTGGTATACTGCCGGGCCAGACCAAAGTCTAACATATAACATTTCCTGTAGGTTGAAGGCAGGCGTCCCATGGCAAAATTAGACTAAACACGAGCAACACAAGAAGAAGATGTTAATACATCAGTATCCCTTCATAGGTGATAAAACCACTATCCAAAATCTGTTCCAGTTACTATTTTTATCATATTTCCCATTATCAATCATTTTGCTGTTACATCTGTGATTAAACAAAGTTCTTGTATTTACTTCAGTAGGTTTCTGGCAGACTAAATATACCAATTTCAATTCAATCTCTGTTTCTAGTCATCTAAAAGTAGAACCTATTGCCCTTCTCTAATTTGTTCCAATTTCTCTGAACCCGTTTTAAAATCTAATATCCAAACTGAATATAATATTTGAAGGGGGGTCCAAGTGAAGCAGAATAAACTGATTTAATTACTGTATGTAGGAAACATCCTTATACATCATATTTCTTGCAGCTGCATCACATTGCTAATTCATACTCAGTGTGTAATCACTCCAAGATTTTTTTATAACTTTTTGCCAATGTAGTTATTCTGTAATTATACATTTATGTATGTTTCCTATTGCCATATTTTTATCTGATGAATCTGATAGTATCATTCTGAACCCATTTCTTTTCCAATATCAGCTTGTATTTTATTTCTAGCTCCTAGAATATTAGCTATATATGCCATTTTCAAATAAAAAATAAGCTGTAGTACAACAAAAACAAAAGGGATGAGAAAGTGATGTAGAGATGACTGTAATGAGGATGGCACCAAGGACAGAAAAGCAATACTGGCAAGGTAGAATAAGCAAGCAATTAGACCATTTTTCCATCTCTTCTAAATCTAGTATAGCAGATTGTGGTTATATTTTCTGACCTGGAGAAAGGACAGAAACACACTGATATTTTGCCATAGTTTGCTAAGAGGGGAACAGTTCCTTTAAAATGGTTTTTATATTAATATTATATATGTGTACACTAATACAAAATTGTATGGGAATGCATACAAAAGTGTATACATAAGAAAAGTGAGGCTTGAAAGCACATGAGAAGGTGAACAGTATGCAATTTGGCATACAATCACTGGTAAATGTAGTCTTGAAAACCAAACTTGGTAAAGATATGTTTTCAGCCCCAAAAGAAATAAATATATGCACAAACTTAGGAGTTTAAAAGGTTAACTGAAGAAAGTGTTACTGGTATAAATAAAGCTTGTCTGGTATAATGGTTAATGTGTTAACCTAGAAACTGGAAGAGTGAGTTCTAGTTCTCACTTAGGCATGAATCTCAGTGTCACTCTCAGTCCAACCCATCTAAGAGATAGCAGCAGCATTATGTACATTGCTTGGGATTATACAAAAATAAATGGATATAAATCTAATAAATATTGTTTCAGTTTTCTCAAGATTTAAGTACTAGGAATAATTCTGAAATTCTTATCCAAATTTGAATTCGCTCTGTTGAAGAGGGAATCATAGAAGGCCCTCTTTGAAAGCCCTAGCCAATTTCACAAGAATATTTTGATTTTTTTATAAAACTAACAGCTTAGTCCCCCAACCAGGATTATACTATAGGTATTACTGTCTTTTTGTTACTGATCTTTTTACGTATGCATATATTCATTTATTGATAGAAAAAGTGATCACAAAACATGAAATGTTAAAATGTCTTTGCAACTTGGAGCTAGTTAAATATACAGACCCATGTTGTAAGTGAGGCCTTACTTATCCCAAAACATAAAGTCATGCTTTTATATGCATTTCATGAATACACTTCTCTCTCTAAAACTCATGCAATGCCCCTGAGAAGTATGTTTTCCAACTGGAAGGAGAATTGTTCTTAATAAACATCAATAGGTAAAGAAAACTATGTAGAGAAGGTCAGTCACCAGAATCTACTTACAGGTTTGATATCTCGATGCAAGAATCCCACTGAGTGAATGGCTTCTATGGATTCTAAGATCTGCTTGCCTAATCGAAGAGTTGTGCTCAGTGTAAAAGTTCCTCGAGGCTGGCTTCTTCTGAGGTCTGCAAGATTTCGGCCCTGAAAAATAAATGGATATCATATTTCTATATCAGATTTTATCAGCAGATAGTATTTAATCCACCAGATGAAAGGGGAAAAAATGATGTTCTGCTTGGATCAATTATGTTTATGTCAAACAGATTCTTCTTGGCTCATTCTGACAAACAATCATCTGAAGATATAGCTGGATGTTCTGTCTTCTGTTCAGTCAACGCTGGTCTTCATTTGTAAGGAAAATAAATCTGTTAAGGAAAAACAACTGAACTATGTCTTTTAGCTATCAGCATTAAAACTTTCCATCCAAAGGTGGACAGTAAGCCATTTCATTAATTTAAAAATCAGTTTAAGACAAAAATCAGATTTTACTCTTCTATCTGCTGCAAAATGAAATAAGCATGCCTGAGTGCCAGTTGGCAACTCTATAACCAGCAATTTTGGAGATACAAATAGCAACAATGAAATTTGAAAGGGGGGGGTCCTCTATTGTCCCAGAACCAATGAATGAAAATTACAAGAATGAAGATTCAGGCTAGACATCAGGAAGAACTTCCTGACTATATAAGTTGTCAGCCAACCACTAAAAGTCTTCAATAGAGGTTGGATAGTCATTTGTCAAGGAAGCTATAGTGGGTCCTCCATGGAATTCAAGGATGAACTAGATGATCCATAAGGTCATTTCCAACTTTATTAATCTATTACGAGGCAGGAGAAATGGAAGGAACTGTAAGATTATTGTGGGAAAAGAAAAGAAGCAATGATAGAAGAGTAGTCAAATAGTCCTTTCCCCATATCCTCTGGATCCTTGTATAGACCAGCCATCCTGCCTTATTTTCAGAGGCAAATGTCCATATTAGTAGAGCCTTTTCTGAGACTTTCAGGTAACCCTTGGGAAAGAGAAGGTGATTCCTTTCAACTCCTCCTTGCTAGTCCTTTTCCATCCCCATGGTATTTCAAGAGAAAAAACTTTCCACATGTTTTGCTTGCCTGTAAAACTGATCATCTGGATAAGATTCCATATCAACACTGAGGATATGGTAAATACAATTATGAAGTTTAACCAAAAAAAGCAGAAAAGCTTACCTGAAGTTGCATAACAACATAGTTAAACTTCTCATTCCTTCCACAGCCAATAAATCTGCAAACATGATCTTTCCCTGCAAAATGTAAATTCCACGTTCAATCAATCAGAATGCAGTTAGCTTGCCACTATCATCTTACAAGAAGTGTTTTTCAAAAAGTCTTCCAGAATCCCTGTGACTTCTAAGTACAAAGCTCAAGGGATCACCCAAAAAAACCCCCACTAAAAACCTCAGACATCCAGGATTTCTTTAGTTTCTTGAATAATTCCATGTAGTTCGTACATAGCACTCTACTTTTAACATATAAGGTTGAGCTCCTTTTTTTGCCCTATTTTTATTTTCTTTCCTGAGAATGAGTTGTTTGCCTTAATTGTTATCTTCAGAAAAAGCACCTGCCAATTCCACCTGGTTCTACCCAAGCTATTTTTACCCAATCAATTTTAAGCTATTTCAGTGGTCACTGGAATCACATCCTTACTGTCCAGAGATCAAAATCAGTATCTGATATAATCAAGCAATGGGAACTCATGGGAAATAGCTACCAAAATTATAATTTCTAAATACTGATTGCTTGCTAAGGTCAACCTCTACTGAAAATCCCCACAAATCACTGTCAGAATTTGTTTAGAAATATATTTTCATGTCTCTTCCTGGGTAATTACGTACTCTGAACTGTGCAGATTCAAGTGTTTCAGCTCATTTGAAATTAGATTAAAAAAGACTGTAAAAGGTACCCCGAATACATAGTATCTTTTAATAGTAATTCTTAGTGAATATACTTCAGCTGAACCTGTACTTGGACTTAAAATTAGCTCTTGCTGTTTTTTTCCCCTCTGAATTAAAAACTTTTGTCTTTGCCAACTCTCCATTACCCCAGCTATCAGGTTTCCTCCAATCAGCAAGGTTGGACTGTTCCATGATTTCCACAGCAATGTCCTCCTCTTAGTTGGAAAGTGCTATTTGACTATTTCCAGAGGGCCTATACTCTGGCATGATATCATGCCCTCCTTTCACCAATCCTTGAAGGCTGATACAGGAAAATTCTCTTCCAGGAAAGGCAATGCCCTGTGACTCTGGACATACAGAATCAACGGAGAATGTGCTCCTCCAAGGCCTGTGCTATAGAGACATGTGCACTCCTTCATCTCACAAATACTATATAAATACCCATAGGACAAATAGGGTGCATAGAACTATTTTATACCTCCCTGCTGCTTGCAGACACTAATCCTGTTACAATATAAGTATTGCAGATTCTACGCAGCAGCAATTAAAATCTGTCAGATATGGATGACCTGTGCCTCACATCAACCTTAATGTTTAACTTCTTAGTTAACAGTATTTAGTATTGTGATATATTTGTGAGAACGAGCCATATATTAACTTTTTTCCCCCCATTTTTAATTAATGTCTTTGCCCCTTTTTATAGATTGTTTAAAAGATTGGTGTGGAGTTTATATGTATGTGCATAAGTGTTTTAAAATGTTTTTAATCATATGTATTTTATATTGTTTAGTATTTTAAATTACTAATAGTTTGTATCCCACTCTTCTTTTGCTGGTTATAACCATAATAAAGACTGGATTATATTTGACTACTTTTTTCTCATTTTCATATTTTCAAATAGCACGCCAGTCCATAAGAGAGACAGGCATAATAACTAAGCCACTTACTCTTCTTGCCAGTGTTATGTTTTATGTTCTTGGTATTATAATATTTGCTGCAATAACAAAAGCACTCCCTTTATACTAAACCAGACCATGTAGTTCTCTTGGAAGCGCAGGAGAAAATATTAATAGCGCATCTCCACAACGTAGGCTTACGTAGCTTACCTTGTCTAAAAGAGCTGCTTTCTCTGACAGGAGTCCAATTATTGGGGCTTTGGATATGAAACATGAAATGTCCAACAGAAAATTATAATCGTTTCTGATAAACTACAATTAATGTAGCTCTTTGTAGAAAAACTGTGATAATTAAAACTGTATTAAAATCATGTGACATTGCAACATAAAAATTTCACTAAAAAGAAACACTGGATCTCAAACAAAGCTGTATTTTATGTTTAAATACAGTATATTGCCATGTTTTAACACAAAACAGATAATAGTGCAATCAAACTCTATAAACCTCCCTACACTTACATTGAATAATTGTATCTCCTACCTTGTAGCTTTTTTAGAACAGCTACCTCCATCTTGAGAACTTGCTTTGGTTGCTGAGCTGACTCAACCTTCAGAGCTACATTCTCTCGAGTTAAAAGATCCATTGCTTCATAAATCTCACCAAAGCCACCACCACCAATCTTCTTCAACTAAATGGGACACAAAATCATCACAACATTTAGCAATTAGGGAGATTCCACATCTTACCTAGAGACTTTTGAAAAAAAGTACTAAGTCATGCAATGTTGTATGACTATCTTGGATATAACTAAAAAGTGTATTTAAAGACACAAACACAAAACCAAATAGTTGATCTCTTAAGAATAATATGTGTAATAATAGACTTTATCAAACATGGGCTGCTAAAATCCAGGAAAGATATTAAGTGGCAGTAGATACAGAAAATTAAATAAAATTAAATGTATATTTAATAAATCATTAACATTCTTACCCTTTGCTATCAAGGCAATTTGTGTTATAAGTAAAAGCAACCAAAATGCAAAAGATATACAAATGAAATGATATTATGTGGAAGTATATAAAAATAGTTTTACCATCTTGCATAAGTCATCACTTGATGGCCCACAGCCTGTTCAAAATCCAAATGTTCAATGCCTTTCTAAATCAAAGCAGGGATAGGACTTAACAAGCCTCTGGTAGATCTGGATTTCAGACAGCAGGAAAAAGAAGGATGTCTCCAGGATCCCATAAGATTGGTACATGCTTATTGTGTTAGATCTTATAAGACAACCAGAAAGGCAATCCCATAGATAACCAGACTCCAAGTTATGTCACAGATATCAATTAGCAATTTGAATTGATAACCAGCTCAGAAAGTATAGGTGTCACATGGGCATATTGGGGTATGCCCATAACTGCTGGCAAAGTTGCATTCTCTATCAGATTCTGACTCTATCATCTACAGCGCACACAGGTGGCAGGTAACCAAGGCATAAGATACCATGAGCAGGGTCTGCCGATAGAGAAGGTTAGAAAATGGCACATTTTCTATTCAAAAGGCATCCTGGCTATTGATATCACTTGCTCTTCCAAGAAAAGCCATCAGTCCCAGTTCTGCCTCAGAAATGCTACACAATGGAGAACTAAAAATGGAAAATCCCAGGCATACCTGATCGCAAGTCATTCATCTTTGTTAGAATTGAAACTAAATCAATTTCTCCTCATCGAGTTGCTAACAGCCTCCAGACACTGAGACATCATTTCCACAATCAGTCAGATGAGGCTCCAAATATACAACTGGTAATCATCTAGCAAAGTGATGATACCTGAATCCATGTTATCAAATTAGTTCCCCAAGCAATCCCGTCAGATATTAAATACAAGTGGAAACAGCACAGATCCTTGGGGAATAAGTATCAGCCTCCCCTCCCCCTCCTCTGCCTAACACTGATACCAACTTCAGAAAATTCAAAATAGTGTCTCCTCCTCCCAAAATCCTAAAAAATATCATGATTGATGGTAATGGTCATTAAGAGGTCAAGCAAGTCCAGGAGAGAGGGACCATCTCTGTCCCAGTGCCACAAGATAGTATCCATAAATAAGAACAATGTTTTTTAGCATTATATCCCACCATGAAACTTTACTGAAAAGGGCCAAGATAGTCTATTTCTTGTAGATCTTTGTTCAAAAGGAGAAGTGGAAAAATGCTCAATATCACCGGATCTAGTAAATATTTCTTAAGATGAGAGCACATCACCACCTTTTTCAGGCAGGGAGCATCCCATTATTCAAGGATGAAATCACTTCCACTTAGTTCCCACTAGAATACTTTTTCCCAGATGACCTTGACTAAGTAAAAGAGGCTTGGATCTAACTGAGAGTGAGCACGCTAAAAGTCCTGAAAATTCCCTCTGCTTTCTCAAGTTTTACAAGTGCAAACTACTCCCAGTTAATGGATGAAAAATTGTCCTAGTAACCCCAGTCAGAGACTGCTTTAGAAGAGAACTGAGGAATTTTATTCATCAAGGGTCTAGCATAATCTTTGCAAAGTACTATGTGTTAGCCTTTAGGATATAGTATTCCTCTGACCATGGAAATGACCAACTTAAACATGCTAATCAGAAACACATCAAAGAAATAATGGAGCTCCAAGACAAAATAATTTGGATGCAAGATTCATTCTTTAAAAATAGTGAGTTTTCTTTTAAGCAGAGTGAGAGTAGCCCCTAGAGGTATTTATGGAAAAGTTCTTTTCTGAACTATTTTTCATTACCATCTGAATAAGATCTGAAAATAAAATCTAGGTAATATAGGAATTTTTACTCTTATTCAAAATTGAGGATTATATTAATTAATATTTTATAATTATGTTAATTATAAAAATTCTACAAGATAGAATTTTGCAGTTCTCCCAACAATCATCTTCGTATTATACTAGAATGAGGATTTTTCCTGACCTGCCTCTGTACATAATTAACAAACACAGAATTCAGTGAGGAGAGAGTTTTTCTTCTTTACCCAGTAATTTTTGTTTACTGTTAGATATGATAGATGGGGATTATCTGGAAAAAATACCTCTATGTGATCTCTAAGAGTTAATGTCTGTTTGATAACACATAATCAAATAATTAAAACCAAATTTGGGAGCAAATATATATCTTCTCAAGTGGGGATCAGAAAAAAAATAGATTGAATAAATAATAAATTAATAAATGTAATTTTAATTGCCGATGATCTCCCTTACCAAAGGATAGGTGTCTATTACGTTGCAGAATATGCCTCTGAAGTTCACCATTTTCTTTTAGTTTTGTTTTTTTAATCTTTGAAAATGTTTGTTTCTACATTTTTATATTAATATTTAGGCATTTTGCTACTTTCTGAGCACTAAAATGTTTCAATATGAGACTGTTTATTCCATTTTCCTTGACTTATGAAAATGCATACAGTTTTCATAGGTATTTGTTACTTTTAACTGATTCCTATTTTAAAGTCTTAGACATGTCTCTAAGAGGAGAAGGATTTTTTTAAATTAGTTTAACCTAAAGCTTATTTTTTAATTTTTATTTATTTTTTTAAAAAGTCTATTGTTCCTGATGAGATTAATTCGGCCAAGCATGGCTCTTTCAGGAAATTCTTAACTTGTATTGCTGCCAATTTACTCCTTCAGGGAATGGACGAACACAGAAAAGTGTAAACTTCTTTGAACTGATAATAAGTAAATGGGAAGTGTTAAAAATAGAAATAGCATAGTATAAATAGAATACTAGGATTCTTGATTTGAAAGAAAACTAAAGCTGACTGCAATCAAACATATAGCTTTGATTTTTATATAAACAAGAGATTTTAAATAATTAAATAATTAAATAATTAGAGATTAGTTGGAATTCCGAAAGAAACAAAACTGTAACAATTCCAGTAAGGATTTTTTTTAGCACATTAGAATAAATCAGTTCCTATATCTTTAGCGAAAATCTAAATACCAAAAGTGTTCTGAAAGGCAATGAAAAGGTAGGTGATGTTATATGCAAAGAACATGAAGTGGTAGCAATTTTGTCAGAAAAACTAAATGCTCAGAAAGAATCAAGGATCAAGAATACTAGGAACAACAAAAGAAACTATTTCAAGTTTGTTATAATAAAAGGAAGAGATTATAAAGTACAAAATTCCTTTCAAATGGAATTGAATTATAATTTCATATATATTAAACAATGTCTGCATTTTTAAAGAATGTATACTACAATGGGTGGCAAAGATGCAATCATGACCAAAGTTTCTTGGGAACATTTTTAGATACCACACCAAGATAAACAGACAACTGAACACAAGTTCAAAGCAAATAATTCTATAGAACCCATCCAGAATTAGAAAACAAAACTTGCCATTTTAAATAAGCTGAAGATATTTTGTATAATGTCCGCAGTTTAGTTATCTTGTGTATCTTCTTAACCTAACTTCACTGCACCGTTTGTTTTTTTAATTATTGGGATTATTTATTTTTTATCTGCCCAGACTAAAATATTTAATAAATATATAAGTATAGTTTATATCTATCTATATGCACAAGTACAGAAAATGTTTCTTATTAAACTAAGTATCTTTACACAGCAATTCCATTCTTTGTAGCAAGTAGTAGGTGCCACACATCAAAAAAGAAAGACCTGACCTACTTTTTACTTCTATGTATTAAGTACAACACATAAATGCATTAGAGGCATCAAATAAAGCATTGTGCATTGCCAATTTGGAATAAACACTGTGACCTAAAGTAGATTGAGATTTGTTACATCTTACATTCATATTTATTCTTCATAGTAAATAACTAGAGTGTACTGACAAACTATATGAGTACCAAAATCTTAAATTCAGCTAAAATGTTTAGGTTTCTTAGTACTACAAAATGAAATAATTTTGAGTTATTGATTAGAAAGTGCTTGTTTGGGAATATAGCAGGGGAAAACAACAACAGATATAAAATCAGTTGAGAGACATGTATAGATAGAGCAAAGTATTTACTGATAGTTGCTGAGAGAGTACTTTCAGAATAGTAGCAAAAATTGTTCTAAAAAAATAAAAATGATATTCCCTAACCATTTTTAAAAAATCTCTGCTGTCAGCAATGTGAGCATCAAATGCTTAGAAAGCGATTAGAAATTGAAGTGTCATCTTGTTACATGAGAAGAACTAACAGCTCCATTTATCAAAGTACTGGCAGCCTACAGTATTTCAAAGAAGGTTTGACATTTGCATTAACTGATCTAAAAAAGAATTTTACTGTTTTGCTATGGAAACTATGCAAGTAATAAAAGGGAAAAAAATATCAGCCGCAGCCCATCATTACAATTTTGTGCTTGGGGTCATGTCTCTAGAATTCGAGCTATGAAAATCAAGCAACATGCCGAAATGTTTCAGACAACAAATGAGAAGATTCTGTCTCAGCTGGTCTCTGCAGTTCCATCTTGCCAAATACTTATGCAGTTCATAGGATTGCTTCCAAGAAATAGGAAATATGTTAGCAAACCAAAGGGTGAGAAGAAACTATTTTACTTTACCAATATTCTATACCATCAACCTCACTTAAATGATTATTGGAGGAAATGACATGCAATAGCCCCTAAATAGTAACAGACAAATTTAAGCTAGCTGGGTAATTTTGGGCAGGTCATTTTCTCTCAACCTGAAGAATAAGCAATGGCAAACCACTTCTGAAAAAAACTTGCCAAGAAAACTGCAGGAACTCATCCAGGTTGTCTACAAGAATCGGAAAAGGTTGAACAAAAGGGGGAAAAAAACAATATTTCTAGCCAGAAAGCTGCTAAGGGACCATAAATGTTGGAAGAAAAAATGGTTTCTATACCTGATATAAGACTTAGGAGGAATGCCACAGAACTTCAGGAGTGAGAATGAACTTGAATTTAAGTTTCCTAGATTTGAAGTTCTTATACACCCCTGAAGATACGTGGTGATCTTGGCAGTGAATGTATTTATATCTAAATTTACCAATTTCTGAGATTTTCAAGATGATCAAATCTTGGGAAGGAGGGAGAGGAAGAAATCTTTACAGATTACTACATCCAATATGAGTATTCCACTGGTCACTTTCCACTTTCTTCCTCTGGTCTGTTAATCATTGAGAGATTAAAGGAAGGAAGATTGTATAATGGATCTTTCCTTCGTGATCTTTGGGATCATAGACATAGAAAAATTGGGTGTTCGCAATGGATGACAATAGTGAATATGTGATAGTATTATGGAATTCTAGCTTCAAGTTTCCCAAAAAACCTGTGGATTGCTGTTGCAGAAAAATTACACAGAAAATTTAAATACTAGCAATAATAATATCCCCTACCCAAAGGTAGAGTATCTTTGTGACATTCGTTGCATGCTTCTTAAGCTAAACAAGGATTTTCCCCTTGGTTATTGAGAAATGTGGAGGTAGTGGAATTAAAAATTATAGCTTTTTCAAATATTGTCAGTCTCCTTAAATAGGAAAATCCTAACTTCATAACAAATATCAATAAAATGTGTATTCAGAAAATAAAGAAAATATATATATCTTAAGCCCTCAGAAAGGGGATGAGGATTTCTTAATATATAACACTTTTGAGCTTTTCAGTCAAAATTCAGCTTTTCAAGATATTGTTCCCATTATGTTGAAGATAAATTTAAATATGGATAGAGATTGAAGAATCACATTTATATAGTCTAAACCTGGATGTAATCTTATATAGCTAAAGAACAAATTTAAAACAGGATGTAGAAAATCTGCAAATTCTTCCATGGAGGGCGCAACTGAAATCCACAGTGACATTCAAACTTAACACCATAGCCTTCATCACAAATTCCTCTCCACTGTCTTTTTTAGAAAAATTAAATGTGGTAAAGGCAGAGACAGAAACTAGCAACTCTATCAAGAATAGAAGATTGCTTTATTGGAGGAGCAATATTTAATAGAGATAGAATATCTTAGGGTTAATTTGCTAAATGCATAAGTGCTACCATTCCTAAAGGCAAAGAAGTCAAGGAAATATTCTTAAACCCTTTCACTAACTTTGAAATATTTTTTCTTGAGAAAAAGGAACATTATAAAGGGGATATACAAAAACTTGTAGTATTGTATTAAAGGTCCGGGAACACAAACAGACTGTTTGTAGGAACTGCGTTTTGGCAAAAATAAAGCTGACAAAATACAAAATTATTTATGGAAACAGATATTTTTTAAAACTGCATCTGAAGGAATTAGGAAAAGTTCTCTGTAACTAATACATGTGTAATGTATTAAGGTCTGTATGTAAGGATGATTGCAAGGGATGTGTAATATAGCTAATCTTCGACTTACAACCACAATTGAGCTCAAAGTTTCTGTTCTTAAATGAGATATTTTTAAGTGAGTTTTATCCTAATTTAAAACCTTTCTTGCCACAGTTAAGTGCATCACTACAGTTGATATGTTAATAACCCGGTTGTTAAGTGAATTTGGCTTTCCCATGGATTTTGTTTGTCAGAAGGTTGTAATGACTCTGGGACATTGCAATCATCATAAATAAGAGTCAGCTGTTAAGTATCTGAATTTTGATCATGTGAGGACAGGTATGCTGTAAAAGTCATAGCTGTGAAATTGTGCCGTTGTAACTTTGAACAGTTACTAAATGAATTCTTGTAAGTCAACCACCTGTAGTTGGTGGATTTTCAGTGATTCAAGTTTTGGAAATCAATGTGTAAGGAGATAAACAAAATATGTTTATGTTTTCTTCTTTCAACAATCAAATTGATATATTTATGGGAAGATAGTAAATACAATAAACTGAGTAGGTATCCTTCTTATTAAAAGGGGATATTAGGCTATTTTGGGGCTGTGCGTAAATAACTTATCATGTAAATGTATTTAAATTATCATATAATCACTCCAGCAGATACATCCAGAAGACTGAGCACACAGTGTGAATGTATAAGAGATGTGGTGGCACAATGGTTAGAATGCAATACTGCAGGCTACTTCTGCTGACGCTGGCTGACTGCAATTTGGCGGATCGAATCTCACCAGGCTCAAGCTTGACTCAGCCTTCCATCCTTCCGAGGTCGGTAAAATGAGGATCCAGATTGTTGGGGGCAATATGATGACTCTGTAAACTGCTTAGAGAGGGCTGTAAAAGCACTATGAAGTGGTATATAAGTGTAAGTGCTACTGCTATTGCTATATCTTTTAATTAATTGAAACTAAGTAGAACAATTAAGGCACCAGGTTAGAAACCAGGAAACTGTGAGTTCTAATCCTGCTTTAAGCACAAAACCAGATGGGGGATCTGGAGCTGGTCATTTCTTCTCAGGTCTGGGAAGAAGGTAGTTGCAAATCACATCCAAAAACCTTGGCAAAGACATTGCAAGGACTAGTCCAGGTAGTTGCCAAGAATCAAAACTGACACAAAGACACACGAACACAGACATAAAGAATAACACATTTCTAAAATGTTAGTAACTATCCAGAAGTTACATTGTATAATACCTTATCCAAAAGATAACAATTTGGGATAATGAATAGGCACTGCAGCATGACGATTTGGAGGGCAATACAGTGAACATGCCATTGCTAAGTGATGGGTTTTAAACCAGAAGCAAATAAACTGATAACTAGTAGTCAGCATGGGTTTGTTAAAAACAGATCATGCCAAATCAATCTTATTTCATTCTTTGATAAAGTGACTAAATTAGTAGACCAGTGAAATGTTGTGGACATAGTATAGTTAGATTTCAGTAAGGCATTTGATAAAGTAGACCACAACCTACTTTTATTTATTTTATTTTATTTTATTTGTATTTATATACCGCCCCATTCCGAAGACTCGGGGCGGTTCACAGTTTCTGATTA
>JANHFL010004386.1:0-11648 GCA_032468155.1 Oxyrhabdium leporinum
TTCTTTCTTTCTTTCTTTCTTTCTTTCTTTCTTTCTTTCTTTCTTTCTTTCTTTCTTTCTTTCCATTTATATAGCTGCCCATCTTAAAAAAACTTTGAGTAGCTTATCACTAGTAAATTAAGGCTTACGATCCATTGATACAAAACATACTTTCTACAGTCATGTCATGTCACTCGGCAAAAAAGTCATGAAAGGGTAGAATTCAATTGGTAGCAGTTTTTAATTGAATGGTTTGCCATACAGACGTTGTAAAATATCTGTTTTACTTTTTATACAATTTCTATTGTCTTCTCATTTATATAGTGTCTTTCTCATCCAGTGCTAATCATTTTTTTTTTCAGGCAGCAGAACTGAGCCTATGGTGAACACAACAAAGTGTGTAGACAACCTTGATGCTGCAGAGAGATCTAGAATAGAGACAGATCACAAGAAACAGAAGGGGATCTTTAAATATCTTTTCAGGAAGAAATAGAAGCAATACAGTTTGCTTGAATTTCTCAGATTTGCTAGATTCTTCTGTTCATTTACCCTATTCCCTTTACGATTAATTTAAGAGAAATTTGCACACTATCTATTGAATAGGCATCCTACACAAAATGTACATTTATACCCCTCCAATATTTCTCCCAAAAATTATAAACAATTATCACTTAAATTGTGTAGCGCCAGGTATTTATAACTGCATGTATTTGAAAGCCATGAAAGTTTGTTGTTAATATTGGACAACCATGAGTATATCAATGCTGTCATCATCATTGTTATTTAGCATGAACATGAGGAAAGAAAGCTATCCTGATGTCCTATTTTACCCATTAAAGACATGAAATGGTTTCCATGAACACAAGAACTTCTGGGGTCAAATATTAGCCATATCATCCTCCTTAGCATCCATAGCAGTGTGAAGAAGGGAAAAGTGAGAAGTAGGATTTTCATTTAATGAAAAAAAAATGCACTGCAGATATCTCTCAGCAAATACTTCTTCTGTGCAGATATGAGGGCTAGAGAAGTGTCATAACCTTGCCAGGCCAGCTTCTAGTATTGGGGAGCTCCTGATTACTGGTTTTAAAAAGGATTAGGCAAAGTTAATTAAATATATAGCAAGTAATAAAACCAATTCTGCCTATCATTTTGTCTATATTTTAAAAAAATACTTAAAAAATTGAAGTCAGTGAGACACTAGCACAAGAAATAAATTAATATATATTTTCAAAGTTTTAAAACCGTTTTCTAAAGAAAAATTATAGTATAGAAACCAGATTTTCTTCAGGTCTTTCCTTAAATTAATAAACATGTTCCTACATTTCTAAATAAATCCAGTAACACACAAGTTTAATGTATTTGCTTTATTGTGAAATAGTGTATGTAGCACTGTATACTGCTACATACATTTTTAGTGTTTTTTCCACAGTAATAGGGTACAGAAGTCTGGTAAGGAGAATTTTTGAAGAATAGCAGCATCTTCTCAGATTAATCTCAAAAGGTTTATGTTTTTCATTCTACAATGAATAAATGAGTAAATCTTTTTCAAAAAAAGGTTACAACATGTGTCATGGGAGAGGGTTCAATAAATTAAATAACAGAAAATAGCAAACCAATAGCTGTCAGGTAATATCTACCAACAGTTAAGCTTCCATAGTTGAATTTTAATCAGATCTTCATGATAAAAATAGTGTCCTTCATTTATCATTATTCCACATGTGAGATAACATTTGAAGTTTCAGCATTGTCATTAGCTAGTTAAAAGAATAAACATCTTCAAGAAGCAATTATATGGAAAACAGTACAGAAATATATTAAATAAATGTCTCAAAGCACAGACACTTTCAATAAATTAATAAACTAAGCTGTAGGCTCATGTTTGAAATATAATCAGAATTTGATTCAATATCTATTGAGTTACATCAGTGTGGTTTTAGAATTTCAAACAAATAATACCAACGGTTAATCCTTAAACTGCCTCTCATTTTTTAAGCTTCGGAGTTTTAATTCAAAAGTAAGTCATATGGAATGTACTGAACTTATTTCCAGGTAGATTTTCATTTAAATAATAAAATAATTTTCATGTTGAACTGCTATCATTCACATGTGACATGTGTCAGTCATAACAAAGAATAACTCTCATTTTACAAAGTAAATATTTACCCTTGTTTATATACTGCCACTAATTGCAGCTGGTACTGAATAAAGTGAAGTCAATTCATACTTTTCTGCAAGCGTTAAAATCCAACCACATCTTATCATGTCCAATATAGTGATAGAGGATAAGTTCTCTTACAATGTTATAAAGAAACATAATTGTGGTTCAATTACTTCAGAAAACAGTATGTCATCAATTTCAGCCGACACCATCTCCTAAAATCACTTCTAACAGTAAATGTTGAATAACACGAATAGGCAATATTTGAATGTATGTCTTTCATTAATCTCACCTTTATAAGAAAATAAAAGAAATAATAGAATTATAAGTACTAGCTCTAAGAGAACAAAACTGATCAAATTATAGTTTGATTATACAGGCATACAAACTAGAGTTTACCTGATGCAAGATGGTTATTTCAAATAAATAAGGAGTTTAAAAGCCATTTCAAGGTTTAGTGACCATAGTCGAGAACTGATTTCCTGATGTTTTGCCAACAACTGTGTCTGGCATCTTCAGAAGCAAAGTGATCTCTCACCCTCTCTTAGTTCTCACCAACCTGTACCAATTGGAAACCTACTAAAGGCCAATTAGTCAGGATGCTTAACTATAAAGACAGGATCTCTGTCAGTCCCTGCTCAGTGGCCTATGCTTCTGCTTAGCTGACCACTTTGCCTCTGAAGGCAGAGCTGCTGTTTAACACCAGTACATCTGTTCTATAGACCACGATCACAAAACCCTGAAGCACTGCCCAACAAATGCCAGCCGTGAAAGCCTACAGCAGTATACTTAGTTTTAAATCTACTTGCTAAATCAATCAGGAGTGAGAATTATCCAAGCATCCAACAAACTGCAGCATAATAACAACCAACATTGCCTCAAACAATGCATCATGTTACATATTGGATTTCTTCTCTTTAAGGAGACAAATGATCATTGTTTAGAATTTCTCGACCCACCATGTCGCTTTTTCTGCATAGCACTTTGAATGGCTTGGAAGATGAAGTCTTGGCTACAAAGAATATTGTAACTACATAAATGTATTAGTTTGTCAAGGTCTTCTCCAGTATAGGTTATTTCGAGGGTTTGATAGGGTGAGGTGTCTTTTTCCAGATTGACTTCACCTTCATGCATTTCTGAAGGAGTGCGTTTGACCCCTGAAAGGTTAAAAAAGTGAGTGAGTACATCTTATTTGAAGCAAAACAATGCACTGTAGGTAAAGATTTAAAACATTTGGTACTTGGAAGCAAAATGAATTGGTTTTATATCAACTTATCTATTTTGTGCCTTCTTTTTCTGGAACTGATATAGCAATGACATATTGATAGACATTCTCCATTTTGCTGAACAGCAGAAGTTAAAATTATGTACTATACAGAAAGCACTTCCGTTCTGGAATATTACTGCAATATGTCAATAAAACTCCAGGTAGAAATCCCAACAATCAAGCAGGTTTCTCTGGGAACCCTCTTTTTCCAATCAAGAGGAAAAGGGAGCAGTTTTTTCTGTAAACATTTTTAAAAATCTACCATAACCCTTGTCCTGACTGATGTACACCATTTTGCTGGTGAAATTAACAGACTTTGCAGGATGGAAGAAATTCTTTTTTTTAGCTATTAGTGCCTGTGAAAGAAATATCTTCAATTGATAGTTACCATGGCTAGCCTTTCAAGTGTTTAAAGGATAGTTTTTAACAGCCACAAATAGTTTGCAGAGCTAAGAAATGCTTTCCTAACTTAGATCTTGGTGGCAATATAATCCTTTGTTAAAAAAGCAAATTGAAAAGCTGTTGCAGAGTATACTTGCAATTAGGTAAATTAGGTATTATTACAGCTATGCCAATTGTTTCTTGCATGACCTGAAACTGATAAATCATAAAAGGGCTTGAGGAATAATTAGTCCTTTTCTCCTTTATTTGCACATCTAGTTCAGTCTGAACACATTCCAGAGAAATAAAACTTGAAATGCCAAGGTAGAGGGGGGAAGGTTGAAACTTTCCAGAACTACTTTTATGATTCGAAGCTTTTGCATATTAGAATATGAAAATGTTTGCAAGGAATCTATACTATGTGGTTTTAAGAATAATATTGGAAATGAAACAGGTAGTCCTTGAGTTACGACCACAATTGAGCCCAAACTTTATGCTGCTAAATGAACCATTTGTTAAGTGAATTTACCCCATTTTATGACTTTTTCTTGCCACAGTTGTTAAGTGAATCATTGGATTTGTTAAGTGAGTAACCCAGTTGTTAAGTGAATCTGGTTCCGCCACTGACCTTGCTTGTCAGAAGGTCACAAAAGGTGATCACATGACCTTGAGACACAACAAAGGTTATAAGCCTTTGCAACTGTAAGCCAGTTGCCAAAGCATCTGAATTTTGATCACATGATCATGGAGATGCTGTAAAGGTCGTAACTGTGAAAAACGGTCATAAGTCACATTTTTCAGCGCTGTTGTAAATTTGAATGGTCACTAAGTGAATTGTTGTAAGTCAAGGCTGCACTTAGAGCATCTCTCTAAGCCAAGTAACTTCTTTTTTTAAGGCAATATAAAGCTATTTGCCTCTGATCTTGTCTTGGTGTTGTTGGAAGCTCTACTGTGTAGATGACTAACTATCCTCCATCTCATACTCTTTCACAGCCGTAGTATATAACTCAACAGTATGAATGCCTTGCTCTGAAGAGTCCCTACCTGCTCATCTCCAGTTAACAGACTGGAGAGCAATGAGGAATCTTTGTCCAAATTCTTTCCATATATTCCCATTGGACTTAAAGAGAAAGTAAAATCTTATGTGAGGTCCATTATGGACAGCTGTGTGCATCCGCCCTCCTCACTGCTACATTCCTATGCTCACATTAACTGCTCATGATATTTTTAGGAAGATATTTTGTTATTATTCAGCTGTTTGGTAAAATAAAGACACAAGCAGAGTCTACTGTCCAGAAATGAACAAACCAGAGGCTGTATGTAGTTTTCAAGCATCCCTATGGCAACGCCGTGATCTGTAGAGTTCAGTGAAAAAGAGTCAAATTTTGGTGAGAATAGAATTGGTTTCTTTTTTAAAGATCTCCAGTCCTCCATCCATAGCCCAATAAAAAGCAGTTTTCAAAATTTCAGCCCTACCCTTTCTAGGCATCCCTGGATGACCTCCAGAATATCAAGGGCAACTTTCTAACACCTTAAATGGTGCCCATCTACACTTAAGGAACCTTCCAGTTGCACTAAATTCCAGAGCACTTCAGTGTTCTGCAACAATCAAATAATAGATTCTACCCACGACTTCATCCCTGATGAACTCACAGGGAATTATTATTCTACTGTTATTCCCTACATGCAGCCTATTGTCCTAAGGCAGGAACAGAGACTACAGCAGAAAAACAATAAGGCTAAATATTTTTCCTCCACCATAGCTCAGCTCCATTATTTGTTCTTGATGACCTCTCTGCTTAATAAACATTGGAAAAGAAGTATTAGGATATCTGGACATAGGCATCCACAAATGAACCAAAACCACATTAAAGTCACAATGCATGTGTTAACATCATGACACAAATTTCACCCTTATAAATTTACATCGTAATAATTTGCAAATTTTGTGTTATGATGCTTGTTTAGTCAGTTCCCCCATTTATTGTCTCTAGAAGGCAATATACCTTGGGAGATGCCACTGCAGAAGGGATTTCTGTCAATATCTGAATTAAAGAAATCACTGAAGAAACTGCAAATGCTTAAATCATCTGAATTTACCTGGTGCTGAGTATTCTTTGAAGGTGTGACAGACCAGTGGAAAACAAAGCACTATTGGTGCTTTGGGATTATCTTCATCTGAGAAAACGTAGCACTCCTTCATATTCTTTAGGTCTTGCTCACTCACATGAATCTTTGGAAAAGGAATACCTTGGATTTCACAGTATTCAGCCATTATCTTTATTTGCTGAAGAAGAGACCAAAAAAGAAAAATCTTGCCAAATATATTCATTTTGCTTCCCATATGTAAATCAGAAACTCCCCTACCGAATAATCTGTAATTGTCTCTGAAGAAGATTCAGTGCTAAAACATACAGTACCTTGAATATGCAATTCTGTTTTCTCAATTACTTTTGTACAAGTTTGTACATCTGCAATCTTTTTTCAAGTCAATTAGAAATACTTCAAGAAATACTTGAAGTGAGGAAAAGGAGGAAAGGAAATTCTAGATGAAATTTCTAATCCAACTGAAGTTTCACCCACAATCAGTTAATACAGACAACTCCCAATTGAGTCTCCAATCTATTTTTTCTTTCTTTCTTTTACAAAAAAAATAGATTTTATATTGCTTCAGGAAAGCAATATAAATTAGAAAAAGCTATTTCACACTATTATCTTTCCTTCTCCTCCAGACTAACTACATGCTTTCCACATTCAAAATAGAGCCCCTATTAGATATAATACTATGGAATTTAACAAGCTATCCTACAGATTGGAGAGATTCACTTGGGTTTCTCTCTCTCTTTTTCCAGACTATCACATCTTAAGGCATTTTATTTGTCTCGGTTGCTTGAATTCTGCCTCCCCTCCATCATCTGTGTTGGCACCTAAAATTGATGTTTCAATATAAAAAGTAAAGTAAAATAAAGATGATCCTTTTTTGTTTCTTGGGTAGCTATTAAATGGAAATTATCTTTGTTCAACTAATCCACCATATTGGTAAACTTGATTTATTTGGTATAACTGACCTATAATTATGGATCTAAGAAACTCTAAAGTACCTTTCCATCATGTAAACACACAAGCATTCAAAAGGAAAATAATAGTGAAAATATTTCTCTCACCCTTAAGAATCCATTCATCTCATAATCCAGAAAAATAACTATATCCACATTCCTTTCTGGCTTGAGAAGTGATATACCACTGTTGTTCATAAAAAATCCTACATCTATTAAACAGAGGGATTTTGTGTTTGGTGTCAACTTGTTAGAAGAAGTGTCAAATTCAGTATCTGAAAGACAATTGGTAAGCATTTTTTTCCAACCAACATGAGAGAAAGATAACTCCAGACAGTCTTTCACCAACAAAAACCTGTGCTGCCTCACATTGTCTTAGAAAGGAAACAATGATAAGAGATGTGATTGAGATGTTCAGAATTATATATGGTATGGATAAAGGAAAAGCTTAATGAAGAAATCTCTGAAAACAGACTATTCTGAAAATGAAACAGTGGGAACAACTTCCATTTGTCCCAAATGTGTAATGAATAAGAATTGTTTTGTGGCTCATTGGTCATTGGGAATGGAAAAATGGAAAATCATTCCAGAACTAAATGAAGGCCAAATTCAACCTTCTACATGGTCATTTCCCCAAAAAAGAAACAAAATAAATTTAGTATGTTTCAATAAATATTCCCAGGAGCAAAAAATATTTGTGATACTTCTTTTCCTCTAGAGAAAGTTTCTATATAAGGGAAAGGTATCCAAGAATCCTGCAGATCATGTGTCTTCCCTAAGGTGCTATTTCTGTCCCCAGCAAAGTCAGGAAAAATAATTGCAAGTCACCTACCTCCAAAACACACTTCTTATTATACCTCTTTTATAATACATGAAAATATACTCTCATCTAGTCTAGGTTCTTGCTAGTCATCTCTCTGTAATTTGTAAGCTCTAGATCAAAGATCTCCTTTTAAGGAATATATATCATAGGACTATATAACTATCTCCTTTGTACCTCCATAGTTATGAAACTGACTGACATATTTCTGAACTGATTCAATTCTGAACATTTAGAGTGTTTCTAGAAATTATCGTTCTCATTTACCACTCCATTTCATGAATTCTTTCTGATGCAGATAATCTTTATCAAAATCAAAGCCTTGTAGGAAGTTATGATTTTCCCCCCTTAAAGGGCGATCAGTTAAAATGTCATTGAAGATTTCACAAAGTTTTCCATAGGGATAACTTGGAGGCTTGTAGACTGTGGCAGGATAATCACTTGAAGAATAATTCTCATCTGAAACAAAATATAGAGATACATCATTTATGGCAACGTTTATTCTCAAAATATAACACTTCCGGATTAGTGAGGCTTTTTTTCATGTAACACATTCCACTGAAAATAGTGCATCAGAAAGGAACATGCCCTGAAAACACAGACACAGATCTGAGTCACAGAAGCTTGAAAATGAGCTCCCCTCCTTTCACAGACTCAGCCTGCTAATTAGTTTTTTCTCCAGCACTGATTCCAGATGGAATTTTTCATATGTACCCACATATGAGCAGGAAAGTAGACTATAAATCAAAGTTGTGCATAAGAAACTACTAAGCAAACAGCTCATTGTTATAACTCTACAAGCACAACACCATCACTCTTCCATTATCAAGCCCTAAAGAATAGCCACATAAATGTAATTTTCTCCAAATGTGTCATTATTTGTAACTGTAATTTTGGACTAAGAGGCGACAGTTTCACTGCTGCTTATGAGCAGGCACAGAGAAATTTCATGTATCTACTGAGGAAAAATTTAAGAAATATATGACAGAATTGCACGGTTTTATATATTCACATTTCTTTTTCATTATTATTATTATATGCACCTATTCCAAAGGTTACAATGATCTATATCCAATGCATAGTCTAGAAATGTCATTTTCCTTAAACATCACAATGTTCATAAATCAGAACAAGTCCCTATTTTCTTAACTAACTATACTTTTTGAATGATAGGTTATAATAGCTGCAATCATCCCACAATTATTTCCTATCTGATTGAGTAGGTGATCAGAAAAAGAAGCGGATAGAGGATCTCTCTCTTTTATTTTATTTTGCAAACAAATTTTTAAAAAAACTGGCAAAGCAAAGACTAAAATAGTATTGAAATTCTTACGCTTTATTGATATGTCTTTCACCCATCGTTTCCAGAATTCTTCTGGTGTTGTGGTCCAATACAAACAATCCAGGAGATTTGGACTGAAAATATTAGTCCAGATACCTACAAGACCGACCACATTGAAGACGTTGCATTAATTCAAATTATAGTCCATCTCAACTGTATCAAAGGATATAGACTCATTAAACTGAGAAACTGTGATAAATATTTATTACTGTCAGCTAATTAAATACTGTAGACACAATTTAGCATCACAGTATTAACAAAACTATTGTGGCTGATAAGAGATTCTGGTGATAGTGTCATATTCACTGTCAACACATTAACAAAGCACAGGTATTGAGTTTAGATAACACACTGTAGCCAAACAAATAAACAAAGCATATTATACGCTTTAAAATAATGGCAGATTATGTTAGGACAATGGCTTGGTCCCCTATCAGGCAGAATACAAATCACCCAACCCCATTTTAATTTAATCTATTATGCTATACAAATCTAGCCATTATGACAAAAATAAAATAGGAGACGGAATTACAACACAGCTGGAGAACCTAAAGGAAATCCTAACAGGAGTCAAAAACCAGTGAAATCAAAACCAAAGCTACCACCTTTTTTGCTAGATGTTTATCCAATCATCTTAGATTTGCACAATGTATTGAGTTAAATTATGATTGGCTGCTTTGAGGTTCAGGGTGTGTGAAGTGAGCACAGTTTCTGTATTTTTCACCCACCTTTTCCATTCATAACTTCAGTCAGATTCAGAGCATCGTGCTATTGTAACCCAAGCTCCATCCTTTGGTATTTGCAGTGTGGTTAAATATACACATGCCTCAAAGTTGCTGTTTGCTGCACAACACTGCTTCCAACATTTTTCTTCATTGAGAAAAATGGAATGCCTCAGCAGATTACTTATGCAAATATCCATACATGCTCACCTTTCTTTCTATGGGTACCTCTCTCTCCATAAAATTGTCCCTCTTTGGCTCTGCCTCCAAGCAGTCTGTTTCGTGAAGCCCAACTACCATGTTTGTGAGAGAAACAAGAACAGAATCTGAAGGCCATATGAGAGGACTTATCAGTTGAAGATTCCCTCATCCCTAATTGCCTATTTCACACAATGCTCTCTGGACCCTCAAGTGGTGAAATGGTTGCCAGAAAGGGCCTCAGGCATAAAAAAAGAATAGTCCAAATCCTGGCTGCTGAAAGCAGTAGAACTAAAATCCTAATGCAAATTAGCACAGGATGCATTTCTGAATTGCTGTTGTAGAAATTGACTTTGGTCTAATGCTGACTCTCATAGCCTTCCTCCACTTGGTACTTTCTAGTAATTGGTAATTTCCTGGTTGGAAATTAAGGAATTTGTGAGCCAACAGATCTGAAAGACTTCAGTTTAGGAATGTTGCAATGTTCAGTATTTTCATCTGGTATGTGTTTATAGTAACAGTAAAAGGCTCCACCGTAACTCTGTAAAATAGAGTGGTCTGAGGGAGAATGAGGGCTCTAAGTCACCCAGCAAGCTCCTATGGCTGAGAATAGACTAGAACCTAGATGCCTCTGGTCCTAATCCTAATCCAATACATTAAGCAGTATATCAGACAGGCTCTCATGGAGAGGTGTGCCTGTATGTCTTCCAGTGTTCCAAAATAAAATTGTATACATTTTATCATTCATTTATTTATAGTAGTGGAACCCTGCACTGAATAGGGAGTTGGCCAAGACAAGCTAAGTTTCTTCCAATGCCGTGATGCAATTCATGAAAGCAATTTATTGGTTACAAGGGGAGCAGGAAGAAACTTTCATAAAGTTTCTACATTTAGTTTAAAATAAAAGCATTTAAAGCAATCCCTGTTTCGATTAAGTTGCAATTGTTGTGTTTTCTATGTAATGCCCTACATATGTTAATGTTCCATGCTGAGATTAAACAAAATATAAGTACACAAACTGTGAAAGGTACATTGATCACAAAAACTCAGTATGAGTTCTATACAGATTCATAATCTTACATGTGGTGTGTGTATGTGTATTTGTGTGTGTGTGATATGTATAATTTTAGCCATTGTCTATCCACTGCAGGATGAAGGCCTCTTCCACATGATTCCAATCAATATGGATGTAAGCTTTCTTTTGCCAATTGGGCCCACAATACTTGCTGATATCTCTTTCATTTAGATCTCTTTCATGGACGTTTTTTATCAAGTGGGATCTATTCTATGATGTGATGATAGGAAGTGTGTGTGTGTGTAATTTTGCTATTATAAATAGCATGAGAAAACTATTCACTGGAATATTTTAACTAATATTTAACTAATATTTTAGCAATGGAGCTCTGATCGCTTTGGAGTAAAAAGGCTAGAAGTCTAAGACTGTCCAGGAAGACAGAATCTTTCCAAGGTTTCCCTGATAAGCTCTACTGTATTTTCCTTAAGCTTATAATTAAACAAATCACCTTCCATATAGCAAATCCGGGACTCTGGGATCTTCTTCACCACTCTTCCCATGAAGAATTCACTATCAAAATCCTCTGAGCGAATCTGTGCACCATATTTTAGTAAACCGACTTCATAAGGGTTGAACTCCACCCATTCTGCAACAAAAGGGTGCACAAAAGAGTGAAAGGCAGCCTGGTTGCCTACTGATCCAAAGATGAA
>JANHFL010004387.1:8509-19720 GCA_032468155.1 Oxyrhabdium leporinum
GTCCAACCCTCTGCTCAGTCAGGAGTCCCTCTACCATTCCAGATAAACGGCTGCTTAGTCTCTTCTTAAAAGCCTCCAGTAAGGGAGCACCCACAACTTCTGGAGGCAAACCGTCCCACTGGTGACTTGTTCTGTTAGGACATTTCTCTTTCGTTCTCCTTGATTGGTTTGCAACCGTTGCTTCTTGACCTCCACTCCAAAGTTACAACTTGGTGAAGGATACGTTTTGGCACTCATGGGCCAATTATCTCTCTTGCCCATCTATAAAGGATCAGAAGCAGTTGGCTGTGCCTGAGCTTTTTTTTAAAAAATCGCCATCTCCATGGAAGATCTGGCCCAGGTTTAACTGGCTTTTTGAGAACTTTTCTATAAATGGCGCTGCATTATCTTTTCTCCCACTTTTAACCCGTTTTTAAAAGTGGGAGAATCTGCTTTGCTTGCTCTCTTTTCAATGACAGCTATTTTACATATTCATTTTTGTAACAGTCATTCTTGTATTTTCTTTATCTACAGGCTTTTTCAGTTCAGCATTCCAGAAATCACCCCTTTTCATTTTTCCCAGAATGATAAATTCTTTTCACTTTGTTTCAAAACAACCCTTTTTGCTTTTGTTCGATTTCCAATTTTTCCATTGAAGGATTAACTTATAAACAGGACTCAAATTTTCTTTTCTTCCTTTTCTTTTCTTTTTCACTTTTGATATAAACTCTTCCCATATTTGGAGCCTCTAGCATCCTTCATTAATCCTCGCAGGCTTTGTCCAAGACGGTCATATCAAACACACTTCCAGATTCCTTCTTTGCCCTGCATATGAATACGCTCAAGGCATGTTTTTGAAGCAAAACTAACAACTTGTGAAGAGAGACTCACCAGCCATCGATTCATTCTTGGGTCTCCAAAGGGTCCAATGACTTTTTGTACTCTCTCGTTTCTTCCGAGCCCTTGTCTCCCAACAGAATATTTTTCACCCTGGGCGGGCTGTGTTCAATCTGACAACACATCATCTCGACACTTCCACTATTTTATAATTTAAACTTGCTTTAGAGGGTTTTGTTTTTTTTAAATCCCGCGTCATTTCAGGCAACAAAATGTCCTTTGTTGTATTTTTACTTCTTTTCGGGCCCATCTAGCTGGAAGGCCCTCACTCATTTTGGCTGACCTCAAAGAGTTAAGCAGGTGTCCTCTTTGTAACAGAAGCACAGAAGGGCCATGAAAGTACGGGCTGTGATGTCAGAAATGTGCTTTGTAATGTTGTGCTTGGGGACGGGTGCCTATGGATTGTGTGTATCCAAGAACAAGTGGGATTCACAGCAGAGTTGATTTTCTGTACAGAAAAATAGGGAGGTTTATTTTTAGGCCGGTCAAGGACTTTTAGGAAGGCTCGAGTGATCTACTCTAAAAACCAGAGAAATCAAGTCATCTCTATGATATATCAGTTCACGCACATATTCATTGTCTTTAAAAATCCATTCTTTGTAAAATGACACATACAATTTGCGTCAAAGAAATCCCAGCTATGCTGCGTATACTATTAAAATCAGTTTCATCCCACTGAAATAAAATTGCACTAATATTTTTTTTAATTTATACTACCAAACCAAAGCAACGAAGGGAGCCCGTAATGACCCCCAGAGTTACTTGCAGTTTTATTTTATTCATGGATGTTTTTTTACCCAGTAACCTGGACCACAACATACGAATACCACTGAGATAGTTAACCTTAATTTTTAATTTTTAAAATAGCACTTGCATGAGAGTTTCACTGTGTTATGCAGGAGCTACTGAGCTATTTGGATGCACTGATTTCATCCTATCCACCCCCAACATATTTTAATTAAATCCTCATCTTACCTCAATGCTTTTTCTGTTCTGTTTTATAAAATCTCCTGTTTTACTAAAAAACCCCATCCCTACTGTTCCAAATTGCATTGGGTTGGACCGTTGACCTTCTTGATGGGGATGTTTAGCAGTATTTTATTCCAGTAACATTTTTTGGTCAATTTGGATTTGGGATCCAGCAATGCTTAAATATTACATACTTGAATAAATGCAAGGCCAAATGGCTCACGAGCACACCTATTTCCCCACCACCCCAAAGGTGCAGCCCGTTACCCAACTTCCAAGGCAGAATATGGCCGCGCAATTATTAATCAAAATATTTACACACAGAAATACGGGAAGTATATGAAGAAACATCTTTTTCCCCCCCAAAGCTGGGAGCCAAAACCAGTCTCTGCTTTATTGAGTGCCACGCCAATTACATGGATTTCCCACAAAATTTACTCCCAAGATGAAAGAGAATGCATGAGAAATAAGAAAAACCTGCCGTTTTTGGTATCAATCAAAACCTTCCTCCGTGTAAGGAAAATGGCTAATTTATCATTTCACACTGACAAAAGGCATGAAAAGTAGAACGTTAGGTGAGGGAAGGGCAACGGATGGAGAACTGGCGTCAAGAAGACAACACTTGTGCAAAAACGCCTGAAAAATCAGCAAACCAGGCTCTCCTCGCTCTCACTTCTGACCCTACAAACCAGTTTCCGTGAAACCAGGATTGTGACTTTGACTGGCCTGCTCCATTTGTCTGACCCCCGGAAAATAAGGCGTCCTTTTGCAAAAACGTATCCATTATTTAAGCAGCGAAAAGTTAAAAAGAGAAAAAGAGAGAAAAGAGAATATTTTACAAAATTTTTGAAGCTGCCCATCTCTTTTGTGCGCATTATTTACACATGGACCTTGTTTTCATTTCATTTTAGTAAACATATAAAACACATTTTCCGCCAATGCGCTATCGCTTGTAACAGGCTGGGGGAAAGGCTGTTTCCCCACATCTTCTCAGCAATGCTGCTTCCCTCCTTTTGCTGGTAGATTTAATCGGCCTAGATTTCATGTCAAAGGAACTGCCTTTAAAGCAGCCAAAGAGTTAAAGAGGGCGAGAGAGATGCGGAGAAGAGGGACAAAAAAATATCTTCTGAGGAAAACGGGTGTTGCCAGGAGTCCTGTCCCTTACTAAAAGGAACTCTGCGCCGGCCACCCACTTTTGCCTGCTGGAGATGAGAACGTAGAAGGACCACGGGGCTGGAAGGGGCCCTGGAGGTCCAACCTTCTGCTCAACTGTCCTCTCTGTTGGCAGTTCCAATCTGTGTCAGTCTATCTTTTCAACGGGCAGCTGTCAAACTGGTTGCCGCTCATGCCTACTTGTTTCCCTACGAAGCTAAAGTTACACTGGTTTTATATACGAAGCATCTCTCTTCTTCCCCAGTTCAAGGCATTTCTCGCCTGTCCATTCCAGCCAGGACATCTGTGGGTGCAGCTGAGTGTGGTCTGGATAAGGATCCCTGGAGGGCCGGAAGAAATCTCACAGCCTGACAGCCACGTGTATTTTTTAGTTTCCCCGAGCCTAACAGTTCAGTCATCCCACAGGCCTTTTGTTCAGCCTTGGGGAAGCGAGAAAACAGCCACTGGACGTCCTTCATCAAGGACTTTACAGAACATAGTTTTACCTCAGTTCAGAACCGAAGAAGATACCAATCCCTCGGGCTTTCCTCCATTAATGGCGCATTTGTCCAAAGATCTCAAATACCTCAGTGACTATGTGCCACCAGGTCTCTCTGAGAAGCAACACTGCTGGAGAGAAGCCCATCACCACCACAACAAAAAAGTACTTTCCCTGGCACAACCGTCTCTTCCATAAGGTCTAGGAGCTATGTGGATGGGGGCTGGTGATGCCTCCGGTTCCGTTTCTTCTTAATCTCTTGAGCGTGCTTCCATTTTGGACCGCCTTTGTTGCGCTGCCGTTTCTTTTCCCGGTGCCACATCTGCTCGCAGTACTCGTCCAGGCTGAAGCTGGGACTGCTAAGCAGCTGGAGGTAATCTTTGTACCTCAGCCGGGACTCGGCCTGCAGATCTCGCGTCCGGCCTGGATCTTCTTCCGCTCTGTGACTGTTCTCCATCTGTCCGTTCTCGATGACGTTCAGGTTCAACTTCACGATGGTGTGGACAAACGTGTGTTCCTGTGCCTTGCAGTAATACGTCCCAGTGTCCGTCTTCTGCAAGCTACGGATGAGCAGCCCGTATTCCGTCTTGAAGACCCTTTCGTCTGGTTTCAACTGTTGGGCAGAAGAAGAAAAACACTAAAAAATTTATTCTATATTTTATAGAAAAGAAGTATATGTTATATGAAAATTGAACCCAGAAAAAGGAAGAGATTTTTCAATAAAATGTAACACAAGACCTCTTTGTAAAGCTCTTTTCTACTAGACTCAGCCCATATTGTTTTGTAGCTTCCATGTGTTATTTGTGATTATTTCACAAGCGAAGTTTGTTATTATTATGATTCTGCAGCCCTTAAAGCTTTCCCTCCTCTGTCCGGTTTCAAGTTCAAGTAAGACAGATATAAACACGACATGATCCTAAAAAAGCACATCTGGATGTTCCAATATGGGATATAAAGTCTACATTTATTCACATGATAGATAGGGAAAGAAGCAGAATTCTCAGGTGCAAAACAAAAAAGAAAATGTAATTGCTAGATGCCCATAAACGGTGGACATATAAAGTAGAGAAACAATCTTCATGGTATGTTCTTGAACTACGATAGAAAGTTATTCTGGAACATCTACATGTTCCATGTAAAAGCATATAATCTTTTTTAGATTCTCATTTCATGCATGAATCGGACATTGTGGTGTTCCAGATGTTTCTGAACCCACCATCCCTCATAATTGGCCATGCGGCTGCTCGGAGTTGTAGGCAAGCAACATCTGGAGGATGACAGTTTTTACACTCTTACATTTCCTAAGAACAGGAATGTGACAAGATGGTTAGCGTGCCTAGAAGTAAAAAGGATGGGTTGAAATTAGTCAAAAATACCGATCGACGCAGGCCAGGGTGCTCGGAAGCAGTAATTTCAAAACAGATTGAGTATGGTTTTGATCTAGGGAGCTTGGAAAAAAATAGATGCTAGAAAACTTAGATGGCAGAAGAATTAGATGGTAGAAAACGCTTAACGTCAGCAGTGGTAGAACTGACAAAAACATCTATTGGATTCGACGTATGGATGAAGCTCCTAGCCGTAGCCAGGAGCGCCTTTGTCAAGGGGCACCAACAGGCCGGATCCTTGATTTTCAAGGAAGAGCCTGTCGGTGCAAGGCAGTCGAGGCAGCAGAAATGCTTTCTAATAATAATGATGATTCTTAGCAGGGACGGTCTATGAAGGGAGGCAGTTACTTCCAGCTTCCTTAGTGGCTTTTTGTGGTCGTTCGTGTGTTAAATGCAACATTTCAAAAGCATGCTCTGGACTTATATTCCAATATTGCACAGGCCAAAAAGCAACATTTTTCTTTTTTCTTTTCCCCTGAAGACAAACAAACGGGGTTTTCTGAGCTACTCCGGGCGTGTGCTTGTGTGTATGCCATCGAGCGGGTTGCACCCTCCGGTCTGCTAGAGACAGAGTCTACGTGGCATTGAAGGGTAAACCACAGCCATCTTTGACAGATCTTGCAATCAATGTAGTACAATAAACATTTCCTGATGTTGAAGCCAGTATTGGTTTTCAGGCATTTTAACATGCAATTAATAATTATAGGATCTATTACAAATAACAACTATTTGCATTAGTTTCTTGAAGTCCTTCGCTGCTGATGAAAGGAACAATGGAGCCCTGTGGCCTAATATTATTGGACTGGTTCATTTGCACGACCCAATTCTAACCTGCGGCTCTGACCCGAGTGAGACACGAAGGACGGCATCCATCACCCCTAGCAATTTATTTCACAGTGGCTAAAGACAAGCCCACAAGCACCCTACTTCCCTTTAAGGGAAGGCCGTTTCATTCTGGCTCATCCTTTTATCGTACAATATGGATTTCATGGTTGACTTCTGCATTCTTGTTTACTCTAAGCCACTTTACCTTTCAGCTTCCCTGAGTGAGTCCGATTCCAGTTTTATAAATGAGGAAGAAAACGATTTCCCTATTTATTTCTCCGCACTGTGCCCATTTTTCTGGGTAACTTTTCCATGCCTATGGCATTTTATTCCTTGCGCAGCTCCCATAAAAATATATATATTTCCTCTTTGCCCATTCTGGATTGAATGAGAGTATCCCCCAAAAATGTTTTTCTCCTTGCTGAAAAAAATTCTTTCAGTGGACTGAAAAGGACTTTCATTACTTTACTTTAAAAAAAACCAAAAGAAAGCTTAAGGATTTCAAATGGATATTTATTCTAACTGGCAGCTATTCCCATGGGACAAACATGCGTCTTTTTCTTTCGTGTGTGAAGTTGAGACGACTTTATCGCTTTAGCCTAACAGTTGGTCCAACCGCGTCCCCCAATATCAGTGTAAGCTTCCTCCTCCTCCTCTGACGAGGGCAGATGGCAAGGGTGCGTCCCTTTTTCTGCCCCCATCCCAGGACATGAGAGATTGCTGATGGGGTCAGAAATATCCTCTGGAAATACTCCCGGAGCTTCTGTTATTCCGGAGCAACAGTGGGAGGAAGCCCCATCCAGGAGTTCTTGCACTTAGGAAAGTAATCCTGGAACTGGTCCGGCGGAGATGTGTCGGCCAGCCAAAAATATAGCTACGATGAAATTGAAAATGCCTGACCGCAAATTTCCCCTCAGCAGAACATATCTTCATATCTGATAATCTCATCTTTGGGACACGCTTGCCTTTTCCTTAAATGCTCCAAGCCTCATCCGTCATTCCGGCCACTGGTCACCGCGGATGAAAAGCTGAGGCCGGGGCACGGGTAGACTTCCCAGCCGGGACCTCCTGGTCTTGGGGATCTCTACTCGGGACTTCCCGGCTCACCATTCATGCCTTCGGCCATTATAGCCCAGGCAGGCCTTCTAAAACATGCAAGCGGAGATAAATCCGAAAGCACAAAGTCACCTCACGTTCTTCTACTGCCACACTGAGGCCTACGGGATGAAGAGCAGAAACGGCGGAAGACGGAGCTTGGCCAAACGGCACGAAGCATGAATACTGGGGAAGCTGGGCAATATGCTAACAATACAGAGTCAATTATCGGGTTAAAATGTTAGTTTTCAAACATTTCTGGTGCTGTCTTTAGCAGGGTAAGACGAGGGATCAGATGAGCAAAACGGAAGGGAAAATGGACGGCTGCCCACTGGATTTGTGCGCCTTTCTAGCAAACGTCTGAACGAATAGATTCACAAAGCAAGGAGGGCGACTGAACTGAGTGCATTCTCAGCGGACCGATCGCATGCTATTCCTTTACGGGAAAAGTACGTGGACGCCATTCCCTCTTTCCCTCACCATTCATTCTTTCTGCCACACACATTCCCTGAAAACTGAATAGCAAGGCAGACGATGCACTGATTGCATCACAGATGTTAATACAGATGTTTTAAGAAAGGGAGAGTATAACCGAACACCAAGCTAGACCTAAGTAGCAGGGAAGGCTTCAGGATTTTGATTTCTCCTGCTTCTCATTTGTAATATGCTTCTGTACCATGAAGTCCAGATCTATAAAACTACCAACAAACGGCCGTCAATATTCACAACATCCCTGTGTTGCTTCTGGGGAAAAAATGAACGACAGCTGGCCTTTGGCCACAATGAAAAGTTATTCTAGAATAAACTTCTGTACTATCAATTAGATAAACTACTTTAAAACGACCAGCTTATTTAGAATCGTGACTTGTTTTACATTAAGGAGTTACAGCTATTTCTTGCTGGAGAAGTTGTATCTGTTTCCTCCCACAGCGAGGATGGCTTGATTTGTTCATTGTGACACAGGCAGGCATTATCTTCCAGAGACCGTTCTCCCCTTTCAGCCCAATTGTTCCATTCAAAAGAAAACATGCTGCGTTTCCATTGATTAACAGTCCTACAATTATTTGACCAAAACATCTTTGATTGACAACTGCAAAGAAAAAACCACGAATGTCAAGATTAAGTGGAACTACAGTGTTATCTCAGCCAATGTTTGCAAGTGCTTAGCTAAGAAAAACAGATTCCGAGATAGGGCATGGAAGGGGGGCTTTTAAAGGAGCTTCTGGAGGGGATCATAAGGGAATGTCTTCTTTGAATCTGGCCTGGGCAGGCACTGGCTAAGGACCGGTTGGAAGGGAGGTGAGAAAGAGCCGGCAGAAGAACCCGGACTGTCACCCACTGAATCTTGCATTCTTTGTTTCTGCATCGATTAGGTTCACTTCATAATCGGGCCGTGCAGGTTGCTCCAAAGAGATTCTTCTGAATGGCTCACGTTCCAATTGGCCGGTACTTTCAATGGTCGATCTTCTGCCACTGGCCATCCTCCAGACCTGATCCTTCTCGCATCAGTAAAAAAGCTCTTTTTAGACTCCCATCTAAGGGCAGATCCCCAAGTATCCATTTCAGTGATCCTGTGCAAACAACCACGCCAATTGAACAGTTTAATTCTGACCTTTCATCAAATCATCTTGGAACTGAATCTTCCGACTGAATCCTCCTCGCACACTTTACATGAAAGAAAAACAGGCCAGATCAAGGTAGTAAAATCTGCTCTTTCCCTGTGATTATCTCGGGCTTCGACTTCTGATTCTTTCTCTCTCGTTCTAAAAGTAATACTTTCCAGATGGACTGAGCTTCTTATCATTAATTTTCTTTTGCAACGTTAGCTGGGAATTGTGAGAATTGAGATTCATTCTGAGATAACAAGATGTCAATTATCATTGAAGTGGTTTTTTTTTTTCACTCCAGAATTTATTTACCCCAAGTCCCCGTGATAAGAAATATTTCTAATGGATAAAGCAAATAACGTATTGATACAGATTATTGTATCTGTGTTCCTTATAAGGAAACCGTTGAGGTTTTCAAAAATACATGTCAAGAGTAGAAGGGAACCCAGATTTATCATTTTCAATAAAATGGGAGGGGGGGAGAATGAGCCCTCTACCCCTTTCACACATTGAGCAGAAGTTCGCCATTCCTGCCTTCCTTATTTCCTTTGGTAATTTTGTTGGCTCGTCAGTTTAGAATTCTTTCTACCTTTCTTCCTATCCTCAGGCCTCTGGAGTTTCATCAACGGCAGGCATTTCATTCTTGCTACCACGTCTTCAATCTTTCATTCAGATGCTTAATTTATAACAGGTTTGGTGGAACTAGATATACTAAAAAAAACTTTTGATTAAATTCCAAACAGGGGGAAAAAAAACAAGGCACACAGACAAGCTCTACAAAGATGTAAATTAAACAAACATTGTGGCTGGTAGGTCAGATTCAGGAATAACTAGGGCTCTGCAAACTTTGGAGGAGATGCAGCCTTAACAAAATCCGCTGCTCTCACCCAAAACCTTCACCGTTAGGGAAGTAAAACAGAGGTATTACTAACGCCTCCCACGGTTCCAACGACGGCAAGAGGTCCTCTCTATGCCAAGAAATCTCCGCCAGTCTTCTGTCCGGCCAAAAGCAGCAGATGTTCAAAGCCTCCTCCAGTGGCAGAAATTCCTGGGGAAGCCTTTGAGCAATCTAATCTGGAGTCCAACGGTGCTGCTGCTTCTTCCGTCTTGAGGAGAGAATTGCATCACTTCTGTGGCATACAAAACAACGCCAAGCCACCTTGTGCTGGCCAAAAATAAAGGCAGAGAGAGCTGCAGGAGGACCTTCGCTTAAGAGTATCTATATTTCGTAGAGTTGTGGACTATTTTGAAGTCTGTATAATCTATGCCTAAGGAACAGAGTGGTTTTGTTGAACTTGGCTCTAAAAAGTGAAAACCTGAAGCATGTTTAGGCCCGAGTTCAGCCCTAGGCATGAGCCAATGTGGTAGCATGGTTAGCGTTGGGTGAAGATGGGGCCGACCTAGGTCGAGGCCACTCTTAGCTATGGAAACTCATGGGGGAACTCAGCCCAGGCAGCTTAAGGTACCAGACTTATGACTGAGGGCAACCTTCAGAAGTTAGGGAGGTGAAGATGCCCAGTTTCAAAATTAGAATCCTCTCCATGTAGCTGCAAGAGAAATGATCTTTTGCAAAACAGAAGATCTGGGAATGCAAGTATTTTGGGCGGAGGTCACCGCTACCTTCAGGAGAATCACACTATGGAGAAGCGTCAATTGTAACAGCGATGTATCAGCTTCCTACCAATTATAGAATCCTCGGGGAATATTCCACGGAGAGAAGAAAATGCATTAAATAACTCCCACCATTTCTGCTGAAACAGACTCTTAACTCAAACTGAGAAGTGCCGTACATTTTCAGTGAGACTTAATTAGAGTTAACTGTACGTGAAACGAGCTGCAGATCTCTCTCACGCACTCTTGCCTACAGGACTGCACCCGCTTCTTACTAAAACTTGGTCCCACCTGAAACCAATGGGAAAAAGTCTTCAAAATTCCATTTCCTGACCTCACCCCAACCCTCTGTTTTGGCCACAGTGATATTCTGACGTTTCATCTCGGTGGCCCTTGACTGGTGGATCGTGTCTTCTTGCCTTGAGAAATGTCTTGTGGTCTACACTGGTGGTCTACACAAGCTGATCGTCCCTTGACTTTAAATTCCACCGACGTCAATCGATCATCTTCATTTTCTTCATCTTCATGGCAATGACATAGGGAACCTTGTCCTTTTCCAAGCTTGGACTCATATTAATGGCTGGCATATCCATTTAGAGCCATTCCTTCTTTCGATAGAAATCAAAGAACTATTCAAGGGGATTGCATGTTAGGAAGAAAGCGTTAAGAGAGTGTTACCCAAAAGCAACAGATTAAAAGTTCACTAAAGGCTGTGGCAACATTGCTTGCCTTTGTGAATGGTTTATCTAGAAATGACTTCTGTCTTTCTACTCCCAGAACGGAACCTCTTTGTCTCCCATGATTGGAAAAAAAATCAGGATTTCATTTATGGTCTAACCATTTATGTGCACTTTTTGGACAAATCTGAGAATTAGAATGTAAGTTATTATCTCTTACTTTTTTGCATTTTTTCCTGGAGCACTGCTGAACGTTATACAGAAAGAAATCAGAGTATTAACTCTATTCTCGTATCTATTTTGAGGTAAAATGTTAAAAAGGTTATATTGTGTGGAAATGTCAAAGCAGGATATACACGTTTCCTTTTTATTTTATTTTCTGAATTTCATAAACTGATGAAGAAATGAGCCAGAATGAAATTATATATAAATATTTTGTTAATTTTCTCTTTTACTTTTCAATTTAAATGCCACATGAGGGGGAATATTAACACATGAAAATAAATATATTATTT
>JANHFL010004388.1:6573-27572 GCA_032468155.1 Oxyrhabdium leporinum
GTTTGCATTTGTAAAAGAGAGAGACTGCGGCTCAAGTGGCCTTCCAAACCCCTCCAGGAAATGTTCGGAGTGGTTTTGCCAAAGAAGTTGTCAGAAGTGCTCAAGGTGTATTGTTTCACCGCTCGGCTGGTGTAAAATGTTCCAAAGGAGCACAATTTTGTTAAATTAATTCGAACGCACTTTCTACTTCAAACATGAGCCCGGCTTAATTGTTTATTGCCGAGTGTAACACACCACTTAATTACTTCGTGCCACTTAGAAAAATATTCATTTGTTTTTCAAGGATTTTAACCGGCAATTTATTTACTCTCTCTCTCTCTCTCTCCTACCCCCCTTTCTCCCTCCCTCCCTTTTTTTAGATTTTAAAAACCCACAAAAAGCAAATACGGGAAATTTCAGTCTCCTCTTCCAGAGTGGGTCATTGTGGCATTGTATCTGGTCCACGGAAAGCAGATTTGCAGCCCTGACCTGAGACTTTACACTCAGAGCAACTAATAAAATAAAATTCTCTCTTGAAAACAAGGTCTACATTTTACTGAATCGTCGGTAAAAATCCTCATCTCTCTCTCTCTCTCTCTCTCTCTCCCACCCACCAACTCCCCAGAGAAGGCTTGGGTCACACATCTGAACGTGCCAAGGATTTCCTACACCCGATCAATTCCGGATCTAGTTTTGCAAAACAAAAAACAAAACCCTGCTTCAGATCAGTCAGGTTATTTTCCATGCCGCGTGCCAAAGGTAGATATTCCAGTCTGCAAATCCTCTAGGACTTAGCCAACAAGCTATGGGGTAAAAAGCTTGCAGGAGTTGTTAACCACACCATTTCTACAGATCCTCATCATATGGCAGAGATGAGGAAAGGCTGGAAGCTCCCAGATATAATTTCAGTTGCATCTTCCACTTTGCTACACCTCTGGCTAAGGCGTCTGGGGGCTGCTGGGAGTTGTAGTCCAGCTGGTGGGTTTTCAAGCAACGGGGGTTAAGCGTGTGAACGCGGTATAGAATAGTCCTCGACTTACGGTCACTGTTGAGCCCAACATTTCTGTTCTTAAGTGAGACATTTGTTAAGTGGCTTTTGCTGGACTTTACGGCTTTCCTTGCCTCGGTTGTTAACTGAATCCCTGCAGTTGATAAGTTGGTAACCTGGTTGTTAAGTGAATCTGGCTTTGCTCGTCAGAAGGTCGCAAAAGGGGATCACGTCTCTCTCTCTCTCTCTCTCACACACACACACACACACACACACCGGGACACGGCAACCCTCATAAATATGAACCAGTTGCCAAGCATCTCGATTTGGACCACATGGTCATGGGGAATGCTGCGAAGGTCGTAACTGTGAAAAACAGTCCCTTTTTTCCGTACAGTTGTAACTTCGAACCGTCACTAAAGGAACACCTGTATGTCGCAGATTAAAACGAGGGCCTTTGACTCAAAAGTATCCCGCTGGCACTTGGTCTACAAGGTGGCACAGAATGGACACACTGACCCTGGTGATTTTTGGCTGATCCAAGGCAAGCTAGGGCGGGAGAGGGGAGGGGGGGGCTGATGTCTTAGGACAGCAGCTAGACTACAACTCCCAGCAGCCGCCCCCAGGTAGCTTAGCCAGAGGTGAAGGAATGTGGGAGATGTCGTTAAAAGGACATCTGGAAGACTCCAGCCTCTCCCACCTGCCAAAACCACTCGGTCGAAGTGCCCATTTTGTGCAAACTTTGTGAACAAAGCTTCCTGTTGCCTGTTTCTGGGTGGGGGGGCCCTTCCAAAGGCTTTTCCCGCAGATACGGGAGGGCTGGGAAGGGCATTGCTCCAACGTGCTGGAGAGAGTGCAGCACCAGCTAATCCCAGGGCCTTTCGGAGGCAAAGAATGGGATTGCAGATGCTTTCCCCTCCCCTCCACCCCCCTCTCTCATTCACACACTGTGTTGCTATATGGGAAATCCTTGTTTAAATCACATCTCCTTTACCTAAGAACTACCCTCCTGTCATAAAATTAGGTTTACCTGTGAAAATGCTGCAAGGATCAATAGTGTTGCTTTTTTAATGCCAAGACTATTTATTTGGGGAATCCCAGAATGGTGGTCTTGGAAAATCCGATGTTCATGCTTGTTCTAATTCGATGGAGTCATTTTGGAACTTAAAAGAGAGGATGTCAGAGCTACGAAGGACCTTGGAGGTCTTCTAGTCCAGCCCTTTGCTCAAGCAGGAGACCCCCCATATCATTTCAGGCAAACAGTTGTCCAATCTCTTCTTGGAAACTTCCAGTGATGGATGGAGCACCTACCCCTTTGGGAGATAAGCAGTTCCACTGGTTAATTGTTCTCACTGTCAGGAAATTTCTCCTTAGTTCCATATCAGATCTCTCTTCCATGATCCACCTATTACTTCTTGTCCTGACCTCAGGTGCTTTGGAGAATAGGTTGTCCACTGTTCTCTGGGACAGCCCCTCAAGTACTGGAAGACTGCCATTGCGCCACCCTTAATCCTTCTCTTCGTTAAGAGTAGACACACCTAGTTCCCTTAGCCATTCTTCTTAGTCTCCACCGATAAGTTCTAATGTCGAACTTGATACATAGGCTAGCAACTTGTACACAGAGTTTTGGCTTCACTACAAGTTGAATTACAACATAATTGATCATGGTTTCTCTCAGAAAAGCTAAGGTGGTCCCACTTGGTCAATACTCGAATGGGGATGATCAGGAAAAATCAGGGTTCTAGGTAGATGGCAAATGATTTTAGTATTGTTGCTAAGACAGCTAAATGTGCCCATGAAAGCCATCAGGAGATGAGCTTACTCCAAACTGACAAATATGATGGAGATACTATCATTTGAATAGTAACAGATCATTATTTCTTGAGGTTTAGTCTTAGAGTAATACAGTCCCCTGTGCAGTTTTAAGGGATACATTTAAGATAGCTCACTATGGGAGACAGGTATTCCTGTTCTAAGGGGACGTCTAGCAGCTACGATGGACATTTTAATAAAAGTTCAAGCAGATTGAACAATGAATCTCTCTTTCCATAAAGTTATTAATTGAATAGCTTTTGACAAACGACTAGCTATGTTCAGACAATATGGTTGGCCCGTCCTTACTGAAATAACTCATTTTCTGAATCCACGCTGAAATTTAAAGGACTAGGTTTGCACGGCAGACAAACCTAACCAAGTTTGCAGCGGAAGAAGCCAAATGTGTATGGACTGCATAAAATAATTTCTAATATTATAAAATTAGGTAGGACCGTAGGGGACATCAGATACCGAGACTTTGGAAAGAGTGCAGTAAAGAGCAGCAAAGAGGATTAGCGGGCTGGAGGCTAAAACTTTAAACAAGAAAGGTTGTGGGAATTAAGTATGTCTAGTCTAGTGAAAAGAAGGACTAGGGGTGACGTGATAGCAGTATTCCAGTATTTGAGGGTCTGCAGAAAAAAAGAGAGGGGGTCAAAGCACCAGAAGGCAAGGCAAGAAACAACGGATGGAAACTAATCAAGGAGAGAAGCAATCTGGAATTGAGGAGAAACTTCCTAACAGTGAGGACAATCAACCAGTGGAAGAACTTGCCTTCAGACGTTGTGGGAGCTCCATCACTGGAGGTTTTTAAGAAAAGACTGGACAGTCACTTGTTTGGAATGGTACAGGATCTCCTGCTTGAGCAGGGGGTGGACTAGGAGACCTCCAAGTTCCCTTCCAACTCTGACATTTTGTTATTCTGATTTTTGATTTTTGCCTGTAGCTTTAGATATTTACAACCTGCTGGAGTTGTAAAGTAGAACTGCATTGGCCATTGCAGAATCTAGAGGGTCTTAGCTAAACAAGAAAGCTAATCAGGGTCAGCCATGCTTAGTATTAGCATGGGGGCACCATCTGGGAAATCCAGAGCTTTGGGACAGACTGGGAAGTCAAAATAACTTCCCAGAAAAGGCCATTCATGTTATGCCAAAAAATTTTGCATGAATGTATCCATGAATTCATCAGGAGTTGAGGTTGACTCAAAGACAATTCTGGCATTTAAGGCCAAACAAATAGCAATATGTTAAATATAAATCATTATAATCAAATCCAACATGGAAATAGAAATTGGAAGGTGGGCAAAACTGACAAATTGATGAAGTTCAGTTTATCATGCCAACTAAATATATTTTTTGGCGTTTTGAGGACGGATTCTTTCCCCAGTGTGACCCTTTCCTGGATTGCAACACTGAGAACTTCCATAAATATATTTACATTTCTTGGCACAAATGTACTAAACATGCATACAATTTCAAATGAATGTATCAAGACCTCCATAGCCTCAGTTTTATGCAATTATATGATTGGATTTTCTTTCATTGTGTTATGGTGATATCTGTGAATTCTGCTCATTTAAATGAATATAACAGAATAACAGAGTTGGAAGGGACCTTGTAGGTCATTTAGTCCAACCCCCTGCCCAAAGCAGGAGACCCTACACCATTTCTGACAAGAGGGCAGTCCAGTCTCTTCTTGAAAGTCTCAAGTGATGAAGCTCCCTCAACTTCTGAAGGCAACTTTTGTCCCATTGGTTGATTGCTCTCACTGTCAAAAAATGTCTCCTTATTTCCAGGTTGAATCTCTCCTTGATCAGTTTCCATCCATTATTCCTTGTCTGGCCCTCGGGTGCTTTGGAAAATAGAAATTAAAAGAAAATAGAAAATAGAAAAACCCTATTTGTGCTACACTGCTGACAGAAATATTAATTTGTGTGGTTTGCTTTCAGTTTAGGCCATTCTTTGGGATTGATTAGGAAAGTTAAGAGGTCCTTTTCTGAATATTGGAACAAAGAAGGGCCTCAACAGTTTTCAAGGGCCAATACATTGGTTTCAAGAAAGCTAATTGTACATTTTCAGCTGCTGTTGAACTAGAAAATGGACTAGTTTTCTGCAGATGTTACTCTTCTTTAATTTACCGGTGTGCAATTTTCTGTTCATAAGTCAAGGAGAAATGAGAGAATCTACTCCCATTGAATATACGATGTTTTAATTGACTTCCTAGAATAAAGTTTGCAAATGGGTGCACAGGGACATCCTTGCACGATTCCCTTTTGTTGCAAGATTTATTATTACCTCCATTTGTTCTTTCAGTCACACCATGTTCGGAAATCTTAACGGTTTGCCTGCACATTGATATAATACCAGATCCATGGATTGCCAAAAAGTATATACGTTTGTATTTCATGGACAATTTATCATAGTATTGCCTTGGTATTTCATTATCTATCTTGCTTTGGACACATGGTGAGTCAAGAAATGCAGCCACAACAAGGCCAGGAAGAGCAATTACTGTTCAGTGCGCTGAATTATTTTTTTGCTAATTACAATCTGCCCCCTTTCTTCTCTTGTGTGTGTTCTGTTGAATTTTTGAGGCTTTGCAGAGATGCAGAGAAGAGCAACTAAGATGATTAAAGGCCTGGAGACCGAAACATGTGAAGAATGGTGGCAGAAATTGGGCTGGTCTAGTCTAGTGAAAAGAAGGACTATGGGTGACATGATAGCAGTGTTCCAATATTTGAGGGGCTGCCACCAAGAAGAGGGGATCAACTTATTTTCCAAGGCTCTTGAAGGCAAGGCAAGAAACGATGGATGGAAACTAATCAAGGAGAAAAGCAACCTGGAATTAAGGGGAAAGTTCCTAACAGTGAGGACAAGTAATCATTGGAATGGCTTGCCTTCAGATGTTGTGGGTGCTCCATCACTGGAGGTCTTTCAGAAAAGACTGGCCAGCCACCTGTCTGAAATGGTATAGGGTCTCCTGCTCGAACATGTGGGTTGGACTAGAAGATCTCCAAGGTCCCTTCCAGCTCTATTCTGTAAGATTAATTTATCCTTTTCCTCCTCTTCATTTCGACATTATTGACGTCCATTTAATCTCAATTTAGTTCATCCAGTCCAAGTTACAGAACTAAATGTATGGAAACAATATTTATTCCAGCAGCTGTTAAAAATCTGTGCCTATGGATTAATGTCAGCTTCTAAATGTACCATGCTTTAGTTAATTCCACCCAAGGACAGATGATATCATCCGGTAGGAAGGAATATATTAGCAACTGTCAGCCCCAATGTAGTAAAAGTAGGCTGTGTATTATACAGAGGACTAAAAGGTCATGCCAGGAAGAGATATTGGTAATGTCAATTATTATTATTATTATTATTTTGATTTTTTGACATTTTACACATTTCTGGGTAAGCGTGACCATGTTTTTTTTTTCAGTTAGCTAAATTCAGATCCTGGTTTGGTGAAATGGGAGCTCTGCCTGTACCCCACAAATCCTTTAAGTGATGAGTAAATGGGGAGTCAGCTATGCTGAGATAATCCTCTTGGCGGGAGGGACGAGAGAAAGGGAACTATTTATGCCACCTACTTGACCAAATCAGTGTGTTATTTCGGTGGTGGGCTTTGATGTGGGCTCTGCATTTTAAGGGGTTCCTCTTTGTGTGACCTCCAGTTTTTCATTACTACTCAGCTGGCCCAGATACTGGGGGCCCCTTTTGCCAGTGTTTCTCACCGGGGACATATTTTCCCAGTGCCCCAGACTCTGCTTTCTTTCTGTTCAAAGGATGACCCACAAGGTTTAACAGTGCCAAAAATCAGAATGTCGCATCACTTCTTTATTCAGTGATATGACACTCTGATTTTTCTACATATATTTTTTCTCTCCCTGATTATTCTCTATCAGAATAGCTCTATTATATGTCAGAATAGCTCTATTTGGACAGATTGAAAATGACTGGCCCAAAGTCAGGTAGCTTCTTTTTCAATGGCTGGCTGGGGGAATTCTGGGAGTTGAAGTCCACAGGTCTTCAAATGGCTAAGATCGGACATCACCGGAATAGAGTCTCCTGCTGAAACAGGGGATAGGACTAGAAGACCTTCAAGGTCCCTTCCAACACTATTATCCTGTTATCCTCTTCTGGTTTATCAAGATAAATCTGGAATTCTTCTTAAGAATGAGGAATTGATGCAGAATGAATTATAGTAGGGGTGTCCAACCTTGCCAATTTGAAGACCTGTGAACTTCAACTCCCAGAATTCCCCAGCAAGCCATTGTTGGGAATTCTGGGAGTTGAATCCCACAGGTCTTAAAGTTGCCAAGATTGGATGCCCCTGATTTGTAATAATAGAAGAGCAATTGCTCTCAGGCTTTATTTTTGTCCAAGCAAAGAGATAACATTTTTGATCGTCTCAATAACAGGACTAGAAAAGAATTGGCTACGGGTGCATTCAGAGGGGGGATTGAGACCTCCTTGTAAATGGTGCTCCAGATCTCTTCTGAGAATGCAAATGTTGCTTACCTAACTAGGAGCAGTAGCCAAAAGTACAGAAACTTGACAACAAAGGCCAACAACATCGCATTTGGTTTCCTCAGAAAAGACAAATATATAAAGGAAGCAATTAGTAAAATGGAAGGGAAAATCAACAGTCTTCACTCTCCACAAAATGTTGGAGCCACACCAGAAAGTCATCTGGAATATCAATTTTAGGAAAGTTTTCCATCGGATTTGGAAAAGTATAAGCAATCCTTGACTTATGAGCATAACTAAGTTGGAGTTACGGTCGTAAGTCATGCCAATTGTTAACTTGGTCACCATGAGACCGTGTCAATTTTTTGCAGCAGTCGTTAAACAAACACAGCAGTTGTAAAGTGAATGACACCGTCTTTAAGCATATACCAGGGTCATTAAGTGAATTCATTGTCTACATTTTTTTTTTTGCTGGAAATCAGAAGTAAGGGCCAGTGGACAGCCGAAAAGTGTCGTAAATCACAGTCATGTCACTGTGTTACCCTGGGGAGGGCCATAAGTGAAGGCTGGTTGCCAGGCATCTAAAATGTGATCACATGACCACCTGGTTCCATCAGAAATTTGAATCTCGGTTGTAAATACTTCGAACGGTTGCTAAGCAACCATTCGTAACTCCAGGACTGTCTGTATTAGCCTGATAAATGACCAATGGAGAGGAATATGTTAGAACAGAAAAAAAACTTCCTTCATAAAAGGAAACATTGTCAGAAGGAATCGAAATGGACAGAGCCATTAAACCAACAAACAAACAAACTGAAGGGAAAAAAAGAAAGGAATCTTGTAATGCAAAATTTTTAAGCGTTGTATGAAATGGGAAATAAACCAGAGAAACCATTCATCAGCTGGAAAAGGAAGCGAAACTAAAGAGTTGTAAAGAAATGAGTTTTCGTTTATGTTGCCACCAAAGAAGACGGAAGCCAGATAACTTGATTAAACTTACTTCTTTTTTTTTCCCCCATGAAGGGGTCATCTGAAGAATTGTAATGGCCAAAGATAAAGTCCTAGATATGACTGATCATCACCAAACTATTCATGGGCACTAACATCTGGGAAGTGCTTCTAAATCTTCTGACCAATAGACCATCCAGTCTAATTGCTTTCAGGATTGCCTATCTCTGGTCATTTCTACTGTCTGTCAAGATCTAGCCCTTTTGTTACTCAAGAAGTATCACCTGGAAGGAGTCAGAAGACCTTGAACAGAGAATAATTGGAAGGGACCCTGGAGGTCTTCTAGTCCAACCCCCTGCTCAAGCAGGAGACCCTATACCGTTCCAGACAAATGTCTGTCCAATCTCTTCTTGGAAACCTCCAGTGATGGGACCACCCACAACTTCTGAAGGCAAGCTGTTCCACTGATTGATTGTTCTCGCTGTCAGGATGGGTCTCCTGTCAAAACAATATACAAATACATATATCTTGGGAGAAGAAGCATCCAATGGGACATGCCAGTCCCAAACCTACATGCTGGGGGGAAGAAAGTTGGGACTAACCAAATCTCAGATGAAATCCTGTTTCAGAGGGTGGAATAAAGGAGAATATCTGTAGCTCAGGGTTGACCTGAGAGGTCCCCAGAGAGCACAAAGGACCCCTCAAAGTGTAGAAGTGGCTGAGATGCAGCTTTTCTGCTTATCTTGAATGTTTTTGGCTTGGCTTGGATGAACTCGCCCTGCATGTAACATTTTTATTCTATTTTAGTTCTCTATTTTAATTTGAGTGATGTAATACTGATGGCATGGGTATAGGCATTGATTAAATGCATGGGCAAGGTATAGGATTTGAAAGTGCTCCCTTCTCTCTAGGGGATCCAGAGGGATATTTAAAATTACAAATGGGTAGTCTTCGAATTATGATTATAATTGAGCCCCAAATGTATGTTGCTACATGAGGCAATTGAGGTTTTTTTTTAATGTGAAGGGTTTTTTTATTTTTTTATTTTAAGACACACATATCATTGCGTGGACAGTGTGTTGGCTGAGTATTGTTAATTACAATATAAGAAAAATAAAAATTATTTTATTTTATTATTCCAACAATTATCAAACTTACATAATCTAATATTATTATACATATCTTTGTCAATGCTTAATCCTTCATTTTTTCATTTTTTCAATTATTTATAATGGTAATAATGTTATATCTAATAATATCTTTTTCAAAATCTGATCTTAATCTCTTATCTTCACTTTGATAGTATTATATAGAAATGCATAACATATTTCCTCCATTTCTGATTTTTAAATCTATTCTTATCTTTAGTACATCCAATCGTGCTATCATTTATTCAATAGTAATATCATTTTTTAGACATACCTAATAACATCATTTTTCAAGATCTAATCTTAATCTCTAATCTTCACTTTAACAGTATTGTGTAAAGATATATATAACAACATTCTCCCTATTTCTATTTTTAAAAAATCTATTCTAATCTATTCTAATTTTAATACAGCCAATCTTATTTTTAAAGAAAAAAAACTTTATTATCCATCATCTCTCATCCTTTTAGTAATTTCTACTTCTCCTTTTACCTTGCCTTCCATACTCCTCCCTTGGGTCTTTATCTATATTTTTCATTTTGAACCCAAACATTATTTCCATCTCCACTATTTTCTGTTGCCACTCAGCCCCAGAACCCGCCAAATTTTCTATCTTTTCCCCAAGGATATTGTGCAATTTTTTCAAGTTTATTTTTCTTTCTCCTGTTACGTATTCTCCCAACGTTATTTAAGTTGTTAAGTAAATCTGTTTTCCCTCTTGACTTTGCTCGTCAGAAGGTTACAAAGTGGGATCACATGGCCCTGGCACAATGCAACTGTCATAAATATGAGTCAGTTCCCAAGCGTTTCAATTTTAGTCACGTTACCATGGGGTTACTGCAATGGTCATAAATGTGAAAAAATGATCTGTCAGGCTTGTCCCAGCTTGGGCATTTAGGAAGGAAAGACCCTCGACTCCATTTGTAGCGAAAGGTGTATTTTTATTAAAGCCAAGTGGTTACAACATAATCAAAGCCAGATCTGAATATTCCCTTGTAAACCCCGTGATTTTCCCTTCTCCCAGGCCCTCCTGTCTTGGTCATCTTGCTAGTGTCCAATAAAGTTCAAATTACATGTTTTGCTTACTGTATTGAAGTTTGGCACCACTTTGGTGGCCATTCGCATTCTGTACCCATGTCTGAAATGCTATAGGGTTTTCTGCCTGAGCAGGGGGTTGGACTAGAAGACCTCAAAGGTCCCCTCCAACTCTGTTATTCTATTCCTGTTCCTGTTCCTGTTCCTGTTTCGTTTCTATTCTATTCTATTCTATTCTATTCTATTCTATTCTATTCTATTACATATTACACATTACACATTACACATTCCATATTCCATATTCCATATTCCATATTCCATATTCCATATTCCATATTCCATATTCTATTCTATTCCATTCCATTCCATTCCATTCCATTCCATTCCAACCAATATTCCCACCGCATTGTGTAATTTCCTTCATTTGCAAAGAACACAGAATAGAATGCAGAGCAGGAGATCTGGAACTAGAAGGATACCTCCAAATATATTATTTGCAAAAGGTAAGGTAACAAGATCTTGGTTTTATTTTTATTTTATTATTTTTACTATTATTATTATTATTATTATTATTATTATTTTTTATTATTATTATTGTTGTTGTTGTTGTTGTTGTTGTTGTTGTTGTTGTTATGTGTTTGTTTTCACCATGATAGATAGCTAGGTAGATAGACAGGCAGGCAGACATAATCTCTAAGCCCCAGATTCTGCATAAACAATTTGGCTTGCCTTTTAAGGCCTTTAGTTCATTGTCAATTCCATCCTACTTTACATGCGTGACAACTGCAATAGATTTATGAAGGGAACCCTTTCCGAAAGTCAATTAATCAATCATTTATTGTCAAATAGCAGCTTGCCATTATACAATTTTAGCCATATGTCAGAAGAACAGATCCTACACATTAATAAAATGTTCATAAATAGTTGCGAAGGAATGCTTGGAATAACAAATCACATCCCCAAACCAGAAAAATATCAGGATTATTCGTAGTCTACATTTTCCTGGATCTTAGTATGCCCTGTTAGTGGCTGAACAAAATGTGTTTCTTCCTTAAATGTTACTTCTCATGACTTATAGTAAGAAACAATAATTTGTCTTATAGAAATCTAGTGATGTCTTAACTGTGAATAAAGAGTAAATATATTTAATGCAAAGATTATTATTATACATTTCACATTCCGGTATAAAGTTTTCTTCAAGGACATGCTTTATTTGGCACTTGAAGGAACTATCTTACCCCTTCAGAACAAACTATATTCCCTAAACAAAATTCATTCCTATGGCCATTCTTCAGACCATATAAATTGAATAAATAAATTTAATCAATGAATGAGTGAAGTCAATGCTTGTTTCTACTTTTCATGCCATTTGGGGGCTTATATGTTTACTTTTTACTATATTATTGTTGCAGGGAAAATAAAATCCTCACTCACTTTCTTTAAGTTAAGCCGTTTTTTTTCCTAAAATCTCACAGACTAAATAACAGTGACCATAGGAAAACGGCAGGCGCAGCTGAGAGGCGAAGTTATTAGCTTAGAGTCCTTATGTTGACACAAACAGTTCAAGTACAAACCCTCTTGAATTCCCTAGACCATCACTTGGTGCCAATTTAAGTTTAGTTAACTAGATGATTGTATATAGACTTGAGCAATAAATATTTTGAACTGCAATGGGACTCATGGTCCTGATCATCTGTGTTTGTGATGATTCCCCCGGATGCCTCCCCAGATGCCTCTCCAGGTATCACCTCCGAGGAGGATGAACCAGTGCCAGGCACATCTGGAGGAGAGTTGGCCAAAGCAGCTGTCTGAGAAGGATTTGGCTGAAGCACAGCTGTAGCAGGACAGCCCTGAGGTGTCAGTTGGGGAAAGCATACAGCTTCAGGCAGTCAGTGAAGAGGGAGAGGAACCGCCTTCTGTACCTTATCCAAGAACACGTAAGGCAGAGAAAAGGCAGGAGCAGAGAGAAGGTCAGCCAGATTACTCACAAAGAGGCAGCCTCAAATCTCTTGAAGGGCCGCACCAGAAGCTGGCTATTTAGCATAGCAGAGACAGGGAAGCAATGCCGGGAACAACCTAGTCATTTCCTTGTTGTGTATTCTTGCTTTGAACTTCAGATCATGTCACTTCAGTTGAGGCCTAGCCTTTGCCTGTGGGCTTGCCCTGTCTTGTGGATTTGCCTTGGCCTTGGAAACTTGCTTTCGCCTCATGGACTGGATTCCCCTTTATCTTGAGGATTGAGGTTGGCTTCGTTTGGGGTTGAGCTGGTGCTGGCACAGGGAATTGCTGGGGGAATAACCAATTCAGGCTCGGAAGCTTTAATAAAGACTCCTTACCCCCGCGGTGTGCGTATGTGTGTGTGTGAGAGAGAGTGAGTGGGACAGCACAGCGCTTGGCACTCACTGTATACAACTTTTTCCCAACCGTAGTCCATCTCCCGCAAATAGACCTCTCTTTGCAAAGTGAGATGTCCCTTCGCCCTCCCCAGCTCTGTTTCAGAGGGACCCACACATTTGCTTGAGTGGATGAAGCAGAAGGAGAAATCCTATCTGTTAGTGACACCATGTCATCGCTGTAGAGTCAGATTTGGAAAGAGCCCTGGGCTTACTCATGTTCACATATTGGAGGGAGGGAGGAATTCCTAAGTCGGTGAGCCATAAGCTGCCCCCTCCAGCACCTGCTTGCCTGTTGGGTATTCCGTTTCTGGTTCAGACTCTTGATCAGAGTCTTCTCTTGTGCCCCACGGCCGGTCATCTTAAGAGTGGAGTGGATGCACCGCCCCAAAGAATAACATCAAAGTTGCACCCGCTTCCCGATGGTGGGAGGATAAAATCCACCGTCCTTATTAAAGGGGATCTCTGCTGGAAGCGGACTCCTTTTCAGAATGAGATGCACGCATCTGCTCTAAGCCCAGTGCAGTAATACAAATTTATAACTTCAATTTTTCACTCGTTGAATGTCCAGGTGCGGCTGCTACTGTAGATGTCACCAGAGGTCAGTTTAATTAAGATCAGCCCTTTTCTCTTGGCGGAGATGTTCCGAATGGTTGTCACGGAGGAGCTTCCTCACCCTTTTGTCCGGTGCCAGCAGCTGGTGACAGCTTGGCAAATTATGAGTTTCTTGGCTTAAAACAAACTAAATTGCAGACAAAACAAGCCGTCAGCTGAGTAAATACCGCACCTCTCTTTGGCTTCCTGGGAAAGGAGGAGATTAGGAAGAGTACTTAGTGTTCATAATTACTAGCAAGAGGCAAAATAGTAGGCTCAGACTGGCTGGAGATTGTTCCATTATATCCAATTAACACCCACTTGATTGTTCTTAATTGCTTGGGTTTGATGACAGCGGAGAAGAGACATCAATGCTCACATTGGCAGACACCACCTGGTCCTTTGCTGGTATTCAGAACTTAGAGATGAAGAGGAAAGACAGCAGCTCACTCATTACAGGAGGACTGATGACTATTATGGCACTTTTGTAATCTGGGATTGTTGTTGTTGTTTGGAGCAGTGGGAGAGAGAGACCGCTGATCTTTTAAAGTCTTTTTCTTTTTTTTTGGAGGGGTGTATGTGTGTGTGTGTGTGTGTGTTTTAATCTCAAATTAGTCAAATGGAACGATTCCCTTGTGTTAACCTCCAGGTTGGGAATCCAAATGTGGTCCGCTTTTATTGAAAGGGATTCTGAAAGGAAGATGTGGTTTATTAGGAATGACATCTCTCCAAAAATGCAACGGGCCTTGTCAAAACCAGCAAGGGTGCGAATTGGGGGAAAGTGGCCAGAAGGACGTCCTCATGAATAGCTTTTCCTTGCTCTCTTAGTGTTCCTTCCTTTAGATGACTAAGCCGGCATTTCTGATGTTCATTAAAGATCTGTGCTAGAGGGCCGGACATAAAAGGATAGAGTAAAGTAGAATCTGGAAAGGACCTTGGAGGTCCTCCAGTCCAGCCACACTGCTCAAGCAGGAGACCCTCTACCATGTCAGATAGTGACTGTCTAGACTTCTTAAAGACATCCAGTGATGGAGCGCCCACGATTTCTGAAGGCAACTTCTGTTCCACTGGTTAAGTGTCCTCGCTGTTAGGAAGTTTCTCCTTAATTCCAGGTTGCTTCTCTCTTTGATGTCAAGATGGTAGCCACAAACCTGTGGATCAAAGACCCACTACCACCTTTTAAGGTGTTGCACCTCTGATCTCTTGGACTCTAGGGTGGACCATAAAAGGCCATTTGCCATGCCCCCCCTGAGTTTTAGCCCTAGGGGCAGAAATGATTGAGGCAAAGATTGATTATGGACCATCAAGATAGCATTCCCTCTCAGTGACGACATGAATAGTTTTTTTTCCATAATTGAGTTGAAGAACATCAAATATCTATACTCAGTGACCATGTCTGAAGAAATGCTTTCTTGCATGTGCAGCATAAAGCATTTTGCTTTCTTCTGTCCAGTTAGTACTAAGTATAGAAACTGAAAACAAACAGTTCAGAAATCCTACTGTACAAATGAAATTATTTAGAATGGAATAGAATAGAATAGAATAGAATAATTGGAAGGGACCTTGGAGGTCCTCTAGTCCAACCCCCTGCTTAGGCAGGTAACCCTCTACCATTTCAGACAAATGGTTATCCAATCTCTTCTTAAAAAACTTCCAGTATTGGAGCATTTACAACTTCTGGAGGCCAGTTGTTCCACTGATTAATTGTTCTCACTGTCAGGAAATTGCTCCTTAGGTCCAGGTTGCTTCTCTCCTTGTTCAGTTTCCATCCATTATTCCTTGTCTGGCCTTCAGGTACTTTTGAAAACAGCTTGACACCCTCCTCTCTGTGGCAGCCCCTCAAATATTGGAAGACTGCTCTCGTGTCTCCCCTGGACCTTCTCTTCACTAGACTAGCCTGGCCCAATTCCCGCAACCTTTCTTTATATGTTTTATCCTCCAGCCCTCGAATTATCTTTGTTGCTCTTCTCTGCACTCGTTCTAGAGTCTCAACATCTTTTTTGCATCATGGCGACCAAAACTGGGTGCAGTACTCTAGCTGTGGTCTTACTAAGGCATTGCAAAGTGGTGTCAACAGTTCCTGTGACCTTGACTCTATCCCTCTGTTTAGTTTGATTTAGATGCTCCTTTGAATTAAAGCTATTGGTGCCACGGTCCAGCAATCCCAGTTCATCTTTTTACAGGTGTCCTTCAGGGGAGTACTTTAAGAAGTTCTTCTCTACTTAAGTGAAGATAGAAGTAATGTGCTTTTTGTTAAGAAACAATCCTACTGTCCGTGTCAAAACTTGTTTTCTGTACAGCTCAAAATAAGCCTTGTTCTCGTAAATACGGTGGGATGGCTTCCCACCGTATTTACTTTTATGCCCCTCGCTAGTTTTCTTGGCTTGTCATTTAGACATCAAAGCCTGTGCTCATGTATCACATTCTTGGATTCTTGCCCTCACCTTCTCGGTTCAGTTCAAAACTGTGTCTTGGCAGGCTTGCTCAGATGCAGCTTGAGGAGAGATGCCTGATCCTGATTTTCTTCCCACTTCATTCCGACCTGCCTCCCAACATCTCTTAAAGTTCTAGATCGCTCTTTCTCTGCCTAACAGTGTTCGAGCCACAATAAAGTGGTGATTGGTTATTTGGATATAATGGACCTTAGATTTTGAGGTATCTATTGTCGGCGGATTTCGGAGGAGATATTTTCTCCTAAAACTCAACAGTTGGAAGGGACCTCGGTGGTCTTCTACCCACCTGCTCAAGCAGAAGACCCTATACCATTTCAGACAGGTGGCTGTCCAATCTCTTCTTCAAAACCCTCCAGTGATGGAGCATCTACAACTTCTGAAGGCAACTTCTGTTCCACCGGTTAATTGTCCTCACTGTTAGGAAGTTTCTCCTTAGTTCTAGGTTCCTTCTCTCCTTGATTAGTTTTTATCCATTGTTTCTTTTCCTGCCCTCTGGTGCTTTTGAAAATATTGGATCTCTCTTTAATGATCTTCCACCTGTTATTTCTTCTCCTGCAATTAGCTCTTTCCTTGATGGTAGTTTCCATCCCTTGTTTTGTTGTCTTGCCTTCTGATGGAATTAGTGCTTCTCAAATTCTTTCCTGAAATGTTCTTTTATTACAGATTCTGAAGTGAAGGAGTAATATTTAATAATATTTAAACATTTAATAATGCGGAAGTTACTGGGACGTATGCAGTACTTTTTTTAAAAAAATATTCTACAGTAAGGATGTGTCTTGACATTGTTGAGTAAATATAGTTAGTATACAGAAATCACAGAAAAACAGTATTGGAAGGGACCTTGAAAGTCATCTAGACCAGCCCCCTGCTCAAGCAGGAGACCCTAGACCACTCCAGACAAGTAGCTGGAGTCTTAAAATCTTCTTGTGATGGAGCACCCACAGTTTCTGGGGGGAAGCTGTTCCACTGGTTAATTGTTCTAATTGTCAGGAAATTTCTCCTTAGTTCTAGGTTGCTTCTCTCCTTGATTAGTTTCCATCCATCACTTCTTGTCCTGCCCTCAGGGGCTTTGGAGAATAGGTTGACCCACCTCTTTTCTGTGACAACCCCTCAAATACTGGAAGACTGCTATCATACAAAAGAAACATACAAATATAAAGTGCATAAAACGCATGTAAAATAAAAATAATAAAATAATAAATAAAATAACACAATTAATAAAATAAAATGAATTAATTAAAGTTAAAACAAAACAAAATAAAAATAATGCAAATGAAAAGAGTTCAAAATGAAGAGTTCCGGCTATGACTGCCCGATATCTGTTTGGGTATCTATAGATAATATCGCTGATTAATTAGGTAAGATTTTTTTTTAAAAAAATTGAGATTTAGCAATAACAACAAAACCTTCAAAGATTCAGGAAGTATCTTTCAGTACCTTTTCCATTGTTAAAGCTGTGTGAATATCTCCTGAAATCTTCCTTTAAACGGATTTTACAACCTCAATTTCAATGTACGATTTTGAATACAAAAGATATATTTCTTCACCTCAGCAATTCTTCCCATGGTGCTATTGAAAAATGAGTTTTAAAAAGTCAGAAACCACTGCTTCCTTAAAAGATTTAGGGCTAGAATAAATAAGCCTGTGTTGGCCCATGGCACAAATAAATCAGCTGATATTTTAAAATCAATTGAGTGCGGATGTTTAATACATTTTCTAACCCTCACACGACCTAATTGAAATATGTTTGCCACATTACTATGTGAAACATTCATGACAATAATAGTATTTTTTTTTGTTTTTAACTATATTCATTATGGATAGTTGTAAATCCAGAGTCATCGGATGAGACAGGCAGCTATACAAGTCCTTTAAATAGATAAATGACATTACAAAATGTCTGGTTTTAATTTTGGTCTCAGTTACTAATCTGGAGCTGACCACCAATTATCGATTCGCCATGCTCTTCAAGTGCTACAGACTCTCAGCGTTGAGATATCTAGAACTCTTTGGTGACCTGAAGATCCAGAAGAGCCCATTAAAGACCTCTTCTGTTTCAGACGGGATGTTAGGAAGTTTGAAGAATGGGAAACTTTGCCGGTGGGAAATGCTTCTTCTTCAGCTTCTTTTCCGTATTTTGCCGATGGGAGGAATGGCATGCCAAATACAAATACTCCAAAACTCCATGGGATCTTAATAGTAGAACATAGCATGAAAGGGTTGGAAGGGACCTCGGAGGTCTTCTAGTCCAACCCCCTGCTCAAGCAGGAGACCTTATTTTCAAATCAGGTAGGATTTCAAATCAGGTAGAAAAATGTTCAGCCGTTTGCGCATGGGATATAGTCAATCAATCGGACTAGAGCTGAAAGGGAGTAAATTCTTGGAGAAGCCTGCTTCACTCCCCCGTATCGGATCACCTGTAAATATTAGCGCTAAAGTTTGTCAGCCTGACCAATCTTAAATTTGAATAATAACAATCAGAATAGAGCTAGGAGAGACCTTAGAGGTCTTCTAGTCTAACCCTATACCATCCTATACCATTCCAGACAAGGGGCTGTCCAGTCTCTTTTTAAAAGCCTCCAGTGATGGAACATTCAGGTTACAGATTACCAGAGTTCGAAGGGACCTTGTAGGTCACCTAGCCCAACCTCCCATCCAAGCAGGAGACCTTACACCATTTCAGACAAATGGCAGTCCAATCTCTTCTTGAAAGTCTCAAGTGATGGAGCTCCCAGAACTTCTGAAGGCAAGCTCTTCCACTGGTTGATCATCCTCGCCTTTACGAAGTTTCTCCTTAATTCCAGGTTGCTTCTCTCCTTGATTAGTTTCCATCCATTGTTTCTTGCCTTGCCTTCTGGTGCTTTGGAAAGTAAGTTGACCCCTTTTTCTTTATGGAAGCCCCTGAAATACTGCTATTATGTGCCCTCTTGGCCTTCTTTTCTCTAGACTGGCCATACCCAATTACTGCAACTGTTCCTTATATGTTTTTGTCTCCAGACCCTTCATCATCTTGGTTGCTCTTCATTGTTTCATGAAGATATTGAACAGTACTGGGCCTAAGATGGAACCTTGTAGTACCCCACTGTTTATTCCTCTCCATGTAGAGGTAGTACAGTTAAGGACTACTCGTTGAGTACAGTTTGTCAGCCAGTTACAAATCCATCTGGATTTCCTAATACTTATTTATAACTTATTTTCTATGAAAATGAGCAACTCTAATTCTGATATAGTGCATCCAGTCACTAGGACCAGCACTCACTCACAATGAGAAAATATTAACATATATTAGGATTAAAGGTTTTGAAAGTTGACAAAATATGTTTTACACACATGTACCAAGTATGGAATGGAATAGCAATAGATTGCATTTCAGATGTGAAAAGCACCTTAGTTAGCATGCCTATGCTCCAGCATATGGAGTATAAGGGAGGAAAAATAACATTTTATGAGCATGCCTGGAATGAATGATTATTTTTGCCTTTAAAATTTTCTAATTTTGTCATCTAAATAGTTTACTGTGGATACAGGTAGTCCTCGACTTACAACCGTCCATTTAGTGACTGTTCAAAGTTACAACTTCATCAAAAGAAGTGAGTTATGACCAATTTTCACACTTACAACCATTGTGGTGTCTCCATGGTCACACGATCAAAATTCAGATACTAGGCAATTGACTCATATTTATAACAGTTGCAGCATTCTGGAGTCATGTGATCACTTTTTGTGACCTCCTGACAAGCGAAGTCAATGGGAAAGACTGATTTACCTAAGAATCACGTTACTAATTTAGCAACTGCAATGGTTCCCTTAGCAACTGTGACAAGAAAGGCTGAAAAATGGAGCAAACATCTCATTTAGCAACAAAAATTTTGGGCTGAATTGTGGTCAAAAATGGAGGACTACCTGTACTTTATTTTTTACTGTAATCTGCAAAGAATATTGTAATTGTGGTCAGTAGCAAATTCAAATAATGTTAACAATAACAGCAATAATTAAACAGAGAATAGAAGGAGGCACGAGAGAAATGAGAATAGGGTATGTAAACCCACAGACAGAGAGGAGAAACCCAGAAGTGCAACTGTCAAACTCTGAGAAGTAAAGTAGAAAAACAAAATAGGAGCAGGTTGTTATACTTGGCTCTGGGAAAAAGAAAGAGAAGGCATAGTTTTGACTGTTTTATCCCACCAAAACTTTAGACTGGACAATTAAAAGTTTTTCTCATAGATTTTATCATCAGGATAGAAGTGGGCGATCAGATAGACACCATTAGGCATTGACATTTTTTGGCAAAATTCCTTTTATTTAATTGACAGAATAATCATGTACCTTCACTCAGTTCAAACAACTATGAAGGCCCAGAACATCTTTACTCCCAGCAGTTTTGAAAGTTCTCAAGCTTGGCTGCAGTTTTTTCTGAAAAAGGAAATGAAAATGTTTTGCCAAGATATCTGAGAAATATAGAGAGAAAACATAAAGTAGAAAATATTTTTTTCCACAGAATCTGATACTCAGATGAAGAGGTATGTTGTGAAACAGACCTGAAGTTATACTTCTTCTGTTTACACTTGATGCTTTTCTGTAAACCATTGGGAACTTGCAGTGTTAAAATGACATTAATACATAATGTCATAAAATGAGATTCAAATGGAACAAGATTTGTTCTGAGGTTAAAAATGTGACCAAAGGGTGTAATAAAACAGCATGAAATGTGGGCAACTCCTCCATTTTTTTGGGTAGAATAGAATGAAAATAGCAAAGATGGTAAATAACATTACACATTTTCAGTGTAACATATTTTTTCTATACCTATTTTAAAGTGTAAATAGCAGGGATAAGGAAAGGACAACACAAGATTCTCCAAATTTTTCAAGAAAAAGCCAGAGAAAGTGTTTCAATCAATGTAAAAAGCATCCAACTTAAAAAAAAAATGACTGAAAAGCAATCTTGTATTAAAATTTTAAGAATCCATCATCCGTTGGCTGTTTGTTTTACTGGGCTGACAGTTTATTGGTATAGCTCATGGACAAAGCTAGCTGGTTCTGGGAAACACAACTTCTAGAAAATCAAATAAATGTCTAAAAAAAGTACACTATCATTATTGCCTATTTTATTTTTTATTTATTTTTACATTTATATACCGCCCCATTCCGAAGACTCAGGGCGGTTTACAGCTTATAAGC